>PVIA01008562.1:0-70425 GCA_004024845.1 Tonatia bakeri | reverse complement strand
TTAATTCTCCTACCTGAAAAGTAGTGATGATAATAAGGGTACTTACCTCATGATGCTGTTATGAGTATTAAATGAGCTAATGCATGCAAAGTATCTAGCACACAGCAAACACTGAATAAATATTAGCTATTATTATTTTTTCTTCTGCTTAACAATTTATGACTCAGAATCACTACCAAATATCTATATAGTCCTCTGTCGGCAACACTTAGAAGCATACTCAGATGTAGCATATGAAACATATATTAGGTCTAGTATGGTATGGCAATGGCCCCAAATTGTGAGCAGCAGATCCCTCAGGGCCCACAGAGTTACTGTAGGCACTATGTTAAACCACATGTGCAAGTATTTTTTCTCAGAGCTGCAATTTTTAAAAGATACTGAAGGGGTAGATTCACACATACACATAATTCTTGTGTTTCAAGTCCTAAAAAGCAGATAATACTGAAAGAGATTATATCTCTAAATGACATCTTGATTTCTATATCATCATCCCATGTTCCTCAAAACTACAGTTCATCAAATAATTAGAAATATATTCACAGCAAAGTCTATTAAAAACAACAGGAGTGTAGCTCTATTTTAATAAGAAAATTGTTAATATTACCTCTTTTATTAAATGACTACATCTGCAATTTATCACATCCAAGCTTCAAAAAGACATGGAAGACCAAAAAATCTGTAGTTACAAATGTCCTAAGTCATCTAAAATTGAGTTTCAGTAAACTAACAGCAAAGTTAAAACACTGAAAAAAATCAACCAGGTAAAACTCCATTCTAATTGAAATCATTTCCATAGAAACTTTAAAATACTTATTGTTAGAATTCTGGGATAAAATATGTCTTGAAAGCTTATATTTAGTATGTCCTTTCAACATCTGTAAAGCACAAAATCTCAGTAAAGGAGTTTAAATGTACTCAGGTGCATGTCTGTGTGTAAGCCTTGTGGGGAATGTGAGGCTTTGTTATTTTTTGGCTATCTGTCATGTATCTTTCTTTTCAGCTATTCAACATTGCTATTTATACTAGGCTAAGTCATTAATTGTTAAGATCTTCACACTTATTGAAGAAAGATAAGTGACAACCTTAGTCAGTTTCAATTCAATTAAAGCACAGGCATTATCATTCTTTTATTTCTCAGTTGGAATATGAGGGGGCAAAAAATTAATTTTCCTTATACCCTTCTAAATTTTGCTGACCAGACTAGTAATCAAAATTACCATGAGACAGATGAAGAAGAAAAAATGATCAAATTTATTACATACGCACATATGATAGTTCCATAAGAATATATGATCCAAGGACAGTTAGGGCAGTTAAGGCTTATATGCCATCTTGATGCCCTGGTTGGTGTGGCTCAGTGGATTGAGTGCCGGCCTGTAAACCAAGGAGTTGCCGGTTTGATTGCCAGTCAGGGCCCATGTCTGAGTTGCAGGCCAGATCCTCAGTACGGGGTGCATGAGGGGCCATCACACACTGATGTTTCTCTCCTCCTATTTCTCCCTCCTTTCCCCTCTCTAAAAATAAATAAATAAAATATTTTTAAAAAGGCTTATATGCCATCTTGAGCTAAAGAGAGAGAGGCAAGGGTCAATGACTTTAAAGGGAAAGTAGGCAATTCACAGGTAGATGAGAAAGAGTAAACATGTGCTGAAAAAATTCTTGGTGGGCTACCCAGAAACAATGGAACACAGAGAAAAGCCCAACAGTCTGCTAGATTACTCTCTGCCTGCTACATTGAATTTATCCTGAAGCATAATTTTCCATTCTGAATTCCTTTAGGTAGGTAAAGGAGAAGGTCAAAGGTCTTTTCTGAGTCTTATTTCTTAAAAATAACCAGTTTAAAATAATCAATATCCTAAAAGGTATACGGTGGGGTAGGAAACTCTGGTCCCCTTCAAATGCATAGATCAAAAGAATGCATTCGATAATTCCATTTGTTGTATATGTTACTCTCATAAAGTTTTTTGAACCTTTCTGAGCCTCCATTTTATGCTCATTTTATTTAAAGTCAGCGATATCCTGCCTAGAACTAGAGAAAGTTCACACTAAGGTTACCAAGTGCCTATTACATGGGTTTTTGAAGTTTTAACTGTTAACACTCAATAAATGTTAGTTGAACCTGCATCTACATTGAAAATGAGGAATGAATACTTCAAGCCAAGATGGAGGCATTGGTAGGTATACTTTGCCTCCTCACACAACCAAAGGGACAACAACAAACTTAAAAACAAACAAAAAAACAAAAATCAAACTGTATGGAAGTCTAACAACCAAGGAGTTAAAGAAGAAACATTCATCTAGACTGGTAGGAAGGGCAGAGATGGGCAGGTAGGGCAGAGAGGACTTGTGGCAAAGTAGTGGCTGGTAGAGCAGGGCAAGTGAGACTGTGAATGGCACAGTGGGCGATCCCACATTTGTATGTGGATAAACCTAGAGGAACAACTGGGGAGCAAGTCAGACCAACACAACAACCCAGGGTTCCAGTGCAGGGAAATAAAGCCTGAGAGCCTCTGACTAAAAAACCCTGTGGGGTTTGTGGCTGCGGGAGAAACTCCCAGCCTCACAGGAGAATTCATTGGAGAGACCCTCAGTGTCCTAAAATGTAAACAAAAGAACCCACCTAGTAATCAGTATCAGAAGGGCCCAATTTGCTTGTGGATAGTGGAGGAAGTAACTGAAAGCTGACTGAGAACTGAGCAAGTGGCATTGTTCCCTCCAGGACCCCTCCCCAACACACAGGGCCACAACACAGTAACGTGGGTTGGTCTGCACCAGCGAATACCTAAGGTTCCTCCCCTTACTACGTAACAGGTGCACTGAGACAAAAAAAAATGTGTCCCAAATGAAAGAAAAGATAAAATCTCCAGAAAAAAATACAACTAGGTGACAAAGAGATAGCCAACCTATCAAATGCGCAGTTCAAAACCCTGGCAATCAGGATGCTCACAGAATTGGTTGGGTATGGTCACGAAATAGAAGAAAAAGTGAAGACTATGAAAAGTGAAATAAAGGAAAATGTACAGGGAACCAACAGCGAGGGGAAGGAAACTGGGACTCAAATCAATGGTTTTGACCAGAAGGAAGAAATAAATATTCAACCAGAACAGAATGAAGAAACAAGAATTAAAAAAAAAAAAATGAAGAGAGGCTTAGGAACTTCCAGGACCATTTTAAATGTCCCAATATCTGAATCACAGGAGTGCCAGAAGAAGAGGTAGAGCAAGAAATTGAAAAATTATTTGAACAAATAATGAAGGTGAACTTCCCTAATCTGGCAAAGGAAATAGACTTCCAGCAAGTCCAGGAATCCCTGCTAAGAGAGTCCCAAAGAGGTTGGATCCAAGGAAGCACACAGCAAGGCACATCATAATTACATTAGCCAAGGTAAAGATGAAGGAGAGAATCCTAGAAGCAGCAAGAGAGAAGGGGACAGTCACCTACAAAGGAGTTCCCATCAGACTGTCAGCTGATTTCTCAAAAGAGACCTTACAGGCAAGAAGGGGCTGGAAAGTATTCCAAGTCATGAAAAGCAAGGGCCTACATCCCAGATTGCTCTATCCAGCAAAGCTTTCATTTAGAATGGAAGGGCAGATAAAGCGCTTCTCAGACAAGGCCAAGTTAAAAGAGTTCATCATCACCAAGCCCTTACTATATGAAATGTTAAAGGGATTTACCTAAGAAAAAGAAGATTAAAAATATGAACAGTAAAATGACAACAAACTCACAACTATCAACAACTGAACCTAAAAAAAAAAAAGAACAAACTAGGCAAATAACTAGAACAGGAGCAGAATCACAGAAATGGAGATCACATGGAGGGTTAATCAGTGGGGAGGGGGAGAGGGGAGAATGGGGGAAAGGGTTCAAGGAATGTGAAGCATAAATGGTAGGCACGAAATAGACAGGAGAAGGCTAAGAATAGTATGGGAAATGGAGAAGCCAAAGAACTTACATGTATGACCCATGGACATGAACTAAGGTGGGGGGATGATGGTGGGAGGTGGGGTACAGGGTGGAAGGGAATAAAGGGGGAAAATAAATGGGACAACTAAAATAGCATAACTAATAAAATATATTAAAATTTTTTTTAAATGAGGAATGAGCTATGGAAGAATGGGAGCTAAAAATGTTCTAGACTTCTGTACATAAATGAATCACATTGTGGAAGAGGAGGAAACACTCCGCTATCCTGGTAGGGTCTTTTGACTGGTCTAATAACCAAATAGATAAGAGACAGACTAACAAAAGAATATGACCAAATGTGTACAATGTATGTATGGGAATCCCACATACATAAGAGAGTCACAGACCCCTGTTAAACAAGAAATTTTCACTACCGAAAGCTTTTTCAAAAGAAAGGTTTATTGAGCCAGATGCTAGCCAGAAAAGTACCAGGCCCTGGGTTAGGAAGTCTAAACCACAAGCAGCAGGGCTAGGTAGAAAAGACAAATAAATCCACCTTTCTGGAGTTGATGGGGACTTTTCTGCATTATGTTTTGGGGAAGACATAAGTTGTTTTGAAAATTTTACATTGGCTACAGATAGGGAACACAGGGAGGGGTGAAGTGGCGGCAATTTTATGATAGGATAGGTTCACAGTCTATATGAAATATTTACTATGTTTTATTGGTTATTGAAAGAAACAGTCCTGAAAGTTCATGCATATCACTAGGTGCTATGGCACCTAGTGATTGTTACAGGAGTTGATTCAAAGCTGCCACATATATTCAGGAACATGAGCAGTCTATTGTTACTTGACCCTCAGTTATTAACTGGTTGAATTCCCTTGTCTCTTTCTCTCACTATTCTGCCTGTTGTAATTTAATCTAGAATATCTCAGAATTTTTCTCTTGTCACCCCACACACATGAGAGGTTCAGAGAGAGAAGGTTAAAATAAGATATATAAAAACATTTTGAGCTAAGGATGAGGTAAGACAACTTGGGGCTTCCTTGAGAAGAAAGGTTATTCTCACAATGACAAGATGAGCAGATGTTCAGTAATTAGAAATTCGCTCTTCCCTGTAGATAGATCATAAAAATAGCTATTTCTGGTTGTAATCCTTATTATGGGCAAGACTCCCAACTTAAATTATTTTTTAAAGATTTTATTTATTTAGTTTTAGAATGAGGAGAGGGGAGGGAGAAAGAGAGGAAGAGAAACATTGATGTGAAAGAAACATCTATCTGTTGCCATTTGTACAAGCCCTGTCTGGTGACCGAACCTGCAACCCAGACACATGCCCTGACTGGGTATCAAACCAGCAGGCAACCTTTCACTTTGTGGGACAACACCCAACCAACTGAGCCACACCAGTCAGAGCACCAACTTAAATTCTTTAAAGAAGAGATAAAAGTTTTACATTGTCTTGATTGCTTTCAGCTCAAAATAATCCACATGACAAAGCACATCTTGGGGAAGCTTTTTCTGAATCCTCTCAATATATAATTATAATAGACAAATATTGCAGATATATCTAGTTAAATTATGCTAAATAAACATAGCATTAACTAATAAAAATTATAGGGGAGCATAATTTATTACCCCAAAATATGCCTCTTTGACATAAGAATTATTTAGGCTGGTTATTTTTAAAAACAGCAGACATGGGAAGAGCTCTTAAAACCAAGTGGATATGAACTTTGTAAAGGACATTTACATGTAAGAGGGAAATATCCATTTGTAAGTGTATCTCACCAGCTGTGCTTGGAAGAGGGATGTAACTTATCTCTAGAATCCCCCATCAATGTAGAAGGCAATGACATGTATGCACGATAACCTTATCCTTTTTTACTTGCTTTTCCTGGTAACCTCCCATAACTGACTCCCTCACCCCCAACATCTTTTGTCTTTAGATAAAGATGGTATTTAAGGTTGTGCTTTCAGTCATTTCCTGTATACATGAGTCTCTCCCATGTGTACAGGAGGCATACATGTTATCAAACTTATTAAACTTTTGTTTGATTTTCTCCTGTAAATCTGTCTCATGTCAACTTAATTACTGGACCAGCCAAAAAAACTAAGAATGGAAAGGGGAAGTTTCTTCTCCCCCAGAAAATGTAAACAACTATTAGGGACTTCCATTTACAGAAATATGACAGGGTTAATACTTTTAAACTTCTGTATACAAAAGATTGAGAAATGTTTGATAAAAATATAACCAACATTCTTTTTAGATCTAAGGCTGATCTCACAAGAAAGTATAATGAATCTCCAGGGTCAAAAAAAGAGAGAGCTGAAAGCCATAATAATAAGCTGACAAAGGCTGCCTTGAAAATATTTGAAGACCATTGTAATTAAAAAGCTTGAGTTTTGACCTCTGTGAAAGGACAGAACACAAGGCTCTGTCCCTGGTAAAGTGGAATTTGGAAATGAAACCCCAGGATTAAACTGGGATCTTTTAAGGTCTATTTCTTTAGTAAATGAGCAGTTTAGAAAATAATTTACCTGCTAGCAAAGATACACCAAAAAATTGTGTTTATCTTAGCTTGGTCTCTGATTAAGGAAAAACAAAAAACTCTCCCCTAAGAATTATTAGCTTGGAGAAATCCAGGGCTAAGAAACCTCAAACCAGGAAATTGACAGTAAGTGGTCTTAGATTTTAGCATTAGACAACACTGAGAAAAAGTAAACACAAGTCATTAATATGGGACACACCCTTAGAATACGCCCACTGTAAAGAGATACCAAGAAACAATATGTAAACACAATTTAAATATACAAAGGAAACAGGTTACTGTAAATAAGAAGCAAAAACAAACAACAGTAGAATTAGGTCTTCAAATACATCAGACATTAAAATTATAAAAGAGAGAATGTAAAATAAGTGTCTTAAATTTTAAAGAAAAAAGATAGGATAAAAAATATGAGCAAGAATAAGAGGCTCAAAAAGACCAAGAAGTTTGAATAAGAACCAAATAAAACTTTGAGAAATAAGAAATATAGTCATTAAAAATAAAGTGCAATTGAATGACTCAACAGCATACTGGAGTCAGCAGAAGAGAGGAACAGAGAAGGCAACAGAAAAACCAGAAAGACAGAACATTGAAAGAGACATCAAGAGACATGGATGACAGAGTGAGAAGGCCCAATATACATATAAAAATAATGCAGAAAAAAGTGGATGGGTGTGGGTACTGGTGGGGTGGGGCAAAATCTGAAGAGATAGTGCCTGAGAATTTTCCAAAATGGATAAAAAACATGGATCTTTGGATCCAGGAAAATAAAAAGTTCCAAGCAAAATAAATATGAAACATCTACACATAAAAACATTCTAGTAGCCCTGGTTAATGTGGCTCAGTGGATTGAGCGCTGGCCTGCAAATCAAAGGGTCACCAGTTCTATTCCCAGTCAGGCCACATGCCTGGGTTGCAGGCCAGGTCCCTAGTAGGGGGCACTCAAGAGGCAACCACACATTAATATTTCTCTCCCTCCCTTCTACTCTCCCTAAAAATAAATAAATAAAACCTTAAAACAACATTCTAGTAAAACTATGTAACACCAAAGACAAAGATTTTTGAAGTGTACAAAAAGAAAAAGTAGATTATTTTCAATGGAGCAATAGTAGAACTCTCAGTTATTTGAGCTGAAGGGAGATGGCAGCTGGATGATAACTCCACATAAATGGGGAAAAATAACTATCAATCTAGAAGTTATCATTCAAGAGTGAAGGTAAGAAAGACACATTTTGAGAAAATCAAAATGGGGGAGAGTATGTTACTAACAGGCCTAACTAAAGAAACTTTTAAAAGCTGTATTGCTGAAAGAAGAAAACTGAATCTAGAAACAAATATCAAGGTGTAAAAGGAAATGGAAAACAAAGAAATTGGTAAATGTGGGGATACGTCAAAACAAACAGTGACAAAATATTTAAAATAATAATGATTAATCTAAGGTAAAATGGCTGAAATAAAATGCTGGGTAAAAATAAAACATACAAAGGGAAGAATGATCAACCTTAAAAAGGTCTAAAGTCTTTATTCATATGCATGGGAACTCCATATACATGAGAAAGTACAAGACTGCACATACATGTAAGAGTCAAAGACAGAAAGGGAAAATGAGGTATATGTTATGTTCTCAGCTAAGGAAGAGGTAAGGTGCCTTGGGGCTTCAGAATGTTGGAAGGTCATTCTCAGGATAAGAAGAGTTCACTTTAAATATGAAGAAATATTGAATATATGTGACCAAGGCATCCTTAAGAAACCAGAAAAATAAAAATGGGTTAATCCCAAATAAAATTGAAGAGAAAAAAAATAAGAACAAGCATAGAAAATTATGAAATAAAAATAATAAAAAATCAATAAAGTCAAAAGTTGGTTTTATGAAAATACTAATAAAACCAACAAACTTTAAAAAAATTAATTCATTGTATTGGGGTTAGATTGGTTAATAAAATTATGTTGGTTTCAAGTGTACAATTCTATGATACATCATCCATATATTACATTTTGTGCCCACCACTCAAGTCAAATCTTTTGTCAGCATGTATTTGACCCACTTTACCCATTACAATCTCCCTATCCCTTTTCCCTCTGGTAACCAACTTATTCTGTGTCTATGAGTTTTTGTTTGTTTGTTTTTCTTGTTTGTTCATTTGTTGCTTTCAGTTTTATATCCCACATATGAATGAAATCATGTGGTTCTTAACTTTTTCTGTCCAACTTAATTTCACTTAGCATGATATTCTCAAAGTCCATCCATGTTCCAAATGGCAGTATTTCATCTTTTATTATGGCTGAGTAGTATTTCATTGTGTATATGTACAACATCTTTTTTTATCCAAACATCTATTGAAAGTCACTTTGGTTGTTTCCATGACTTGGCCACTGTAAATAATGCTGCAATGAACATGGGGGTGCTTATATCTTTGTGAATAAATGCTTTCAAAAATTTCAGGTAGATACCCAGAAGAAGGGTTGCTGGGTCTTACAGTAACTCTTTTCTAAAATGTTCAGAGAGAGGAGAAAGGGGAAAGAAAGAGGGGAACAGAAACATCTATGTGGAAGAGAAACATCAACCTGTGGCTGCCCCTTGCTCGCCCCCAACCAGGGACCTGGTCCACAACCCAGGCATGTGCTCTGACTGAGAATTGAACCAGCAACCTTTCAGTTCACAGGCCAGCATTCAGTCCACTGAGTAACACCAGCCAGGGCTAGTAACTCTTTTAATTTTTGGAGAGCTTTCATACTGTTTTCCATAGTGGCTGTACCAGTTTCCATTCCCACCAGCAGTGAATGAGGGTTCCCTTTTCTCCACAACCTCTCCAACACTAGAATGCTAACAATTCTGAGGTGGTATGTCATTGTACTATTGATCTTAATTTTCATATTATGTAGTGAAAGTGAGCATTCTTTTCATATATGTCGGCCATTTGTATGTCCTCTTTGGAGAAGTGTCTGTTCAGGTCCTCTGCCCATTTTTTAATTGGATTGTTTGGTGTTGAGTTATAAAAGTTCTTTATGTGTTTTGGATATTAATTACTTGTCAGAGCTCTTGTTTGCAAATATCTTCTCCCATTTAGTTGGTTGCCTTTTTGTTTTGTTGAAGGTTTCTTTTGCTGTGCAGAAGTTTTTTAGTTTGATATAATCCCATTCATTCATTTTTGCCTTTACTCCCCTTGCCTTTGGTATCAAATTCATAAAATTCTCTCTAAGATCAAAGTCCATAAGTTTGGTACCTATGTTTTCTTCCATGTACTTTTTTTGTTTTAGGTCTTGTATTTAGGCTTTTAATTAATTTTGAGTTGATTTTTGTATATGGGACAAATAGTAATTTCATTTTATTCTTTTGCACGTGGCTTTCCAGTTTTCCCATCACCATTTATGGAAGAGGCTTTCTTTCCTTCATTGTATGTTTTTCACTCCTTTGTCAAAAATTATTTGCCCATATGCATGTGGGTTTATTTCTGGACTCTCAATTCTGTTCCTTTGGTCTGTGTGTCTGTTTTTCTGCCAATACCCTGCTGTTTTGATTATTGTCCCTTTGTAGTATAGTTTGAAGCCAAGGAGTTCAATATCTTCCATTTCATTCTTTTTTCTCAGGATTGTGTTGGCTATTTGCAATCTTTTGTGGTTCCATACAAATATGATGACTTTTTTTTTGTTCTGTTTCATTAAAAATGTTATTGGGATTTTGATGGGGATTGCATTAGATCTGTATATTGTTCTGGGTAATATGGTCATTTTATTCGTGCTCATTCTTCCAATCCATAAACACAAAGTATCTTTCCATTTTTTGTGTGTCTTTTTCAGTCTCTTTTAACTATGCTTTGCAATTTTCAGTACATAAGCCCTCCACATTCTTTGTTAAATTTATTCCTAGGTACTTTGTTCTTTTTGTTGCAATTATAAAAAAATGATTTTTTTTCATTTATTTTTCTGAAAATTACTGTTAGTATATAGGAATGCAATGAATTTTTATACATTGATTTTGTACTTTACTGTAACTTTACTGTATTTGTTTATTGTTTCTGTTTTTTTGTGGAGTCTTAAGGGTTTTCTATGTAAAGAATCACATCTGCAAAAAGTGACAATTTTACTTCTTCATTCCCAGTTTGGATGCTTTGTATTTCTTTCTCTTGCCTGATTGCTGTGGCTAGCACTCCAAGAACTATGCTGAATAAGAGTGGTGAAAGTGGGCATCCCTGTCTTATTCCTGATCTTAGAGGAAAAGCTTTCAGTTTTTCACCATTGAGTATGGTAGCCAAGGGTTTGCCATATATGGGCTCTATTATGTTGAGTCAATTTTCCTCTATACTCATTTTATTGTGTTCTAATCATAAATGGATGTTGTATATTTTCAAATACTTTTTCTGCATCTATTGGTATAATCATATAATTTTTATGTTCATTTCGTTAATGTGGTATATTACATTGATTGATTTGTATATAGTCAACTATCCTTGTGCTCCTGGAATGAATCCCTCTTCATTATGATGTATAATTTTTAAATGTGTTATTGTATTCAATTCACCAGTATTTTGTCTAGGATTTTTGCATCTGTATTCATCATAGGTAATGGTCTGTAGTTTTCTTTTTGTGTGTTATTCTTGCCAGGTTTTGGTATCAGGGTTATGTTGGCCTCATAAAATGTGTTAGAAAGTATTGCCTCTTCTTCAATGTTTTAGAAGAGTTTGAGAAGGATAGCTATCAAATCTTTGAATATTTGGTAGAATCAACTAGTAAAGCTATCTAGTCCTGGACTTTTACTTTTTGGGAGGAAACCAACAAACTTTTGTTAACACTGAATAAAAGAGAAGGCACAAATAAACACTATTAGGAAATAAAAGGAGCATCCAGTCACTGAATGGCCACCAGGACTCATCAGCCTCCCGGCTTGCTTCCTGAGGCTCTGCTCCTCCTTCTCCTGCCATAGCCTTCCACAGGCCATTTCCACTGAGGAAGAGGAATCACATCATTGTATCATATGTCTACTATCCAGAACATTCACTCTTTCAACCCCTTTGCTAGTGCAAGTAAGGGTGATGTTCTGCTTCCTGCTGCCACTGAGCTTTATATCCAAGTAAGGATTCAACAGAGGAACAGCAGGAAGACTTTTACTACTGTCCAAGTGATCCCTGATGATTATGATAAAAAGAAATGAGTGAAGGTGTATAAGGAGAAATTTGCCTGCAATGTGCTGTAATTAAGCATACAGAATATGGAGAAGTAATTCAGCTACAGGGTGACCAGCACAAGAACACATGCTAATTCCTCATAGAAAATGGACTGGCTAAGGAAAACGAGCTGAAAGTTCATGGGTTTTAAGTCCTTTGGGCTCACTGAAATTTATGTGAGGATTTCTTGCAATGAGTGGAATTTTCCTTCTGTCCCTATCACAAGTTTAAAAACCTCAAAGCTTGTATAATGTAACTGCTTGGAGCCTGCTTTTAACTTGGATTAGTGTAATGCCTTCATGCAATAAACTGAAAAGAGCCATGCTGTCTAGTCTTGAAGTCCCTCATTTAAACAGAGGTCAAACAGTAGGCGCCTGTCAGTGTCCAGCCTGAAACAAAGCAATAACATGATGTTTCAGCCAAGCCCAGAGCTTCAAGACCACACACGACTATATCTGGACATAAGCTCCTTGGTAGAGTTCCCTGCTATAAGAAAAATGTTACCACCTGTACAATGTTTGGTGAAGGTTAAAGGAGAGGATGGGGTTAGGCAGCAACAGCATCTGTACCACTAGTGGGAACCTTGGGTACTCAAAGATCTCCAACATGACCATGTGGGTAGAGTTTAGAGCAGCCATCTACCATCTAGTGAGGTGATAAGGACTTTTGGTTTGCCACCAACATTTATTTCACCAAACATATACTAGCTAATTGATGTTCGAACACCAGAATGCAAGGTCAACCTTCTATCAGAGTTAAACTTGTGACAAGGGAACCAATTTTAAACTGATATGTCAATCATTGCAACTTAATAGCAACAGCTGCCCAGGGCCATGTGATCTCAAACTGATTTTGGGCTTTTTTTCTCCTTCAGTTTTAATGTTATATAATATATTTAAAGCTTTATTTAAATAAAACTTGTTTTCATACCAATGATGGCTATGAATTTCTTCAGCTGAACAAACTGTGTGGATATGTTGTATCTGAGGCAAAAGGAAGAAAAAAAAAAACCTGTTTCCAGAAACAAACAAGGGAGCATAACCATAAATACAGTGATGAATTTTTAATCTACCAAGATAATTCTAAGGAAACATTACACCAATAAATTTAAATATTTAAATAATCTAAACAATTCCCTGTATCAAAACTGATTCAAGAAGAAACAGAAAACTCAAGTAGATCTAACAATCATTAAAAACATCAGATCAATATTGTCACTGATATGTCCCCTAGAGCAAGGGATATAAAGGAAAGAAAAAACAAATGGGACTACATCAAATTAAAAAGCTTCTGCTTTAAGTGGAACCTAATCAATAAAACAAACAAGTGAGCAAAATAGAACCAGAGACATGGAAATAAAGAACAAACTGACAGTAACCGGGAGGGAGGGGAATAATGGAGGAAAGAAGGGGAAGGGTCATCAAGGAACACATAAAGAACCCATGGACAAAGACAACTGGGGGAGGATTCAATGTGGGAGGTGGGGGTTGGCAGGGCAGGGGAGAGTAATGAGGAAAAAATGAGACAACTGTAATTGAACAGCAATAAAATTTTGAAAAGTATGTCAAATCATTAATTTAAAATAGTTTTCCATAAAAGGCACCAGACTTGAATGTTTCTAGAAGATTTCTACCAAGTCATTTCATTTTTGGCATGTTACCAAGGTTGGTTTTGGATTAAAAATTCATTAATTTACATATTTATGAATTAAGAAAGGAAATTAATATGATCACCTCTATGAATGCTGAGAAAATAGCATTTAAACACCATTCATGATTAAAGGGCTTACTTGAAGCCCTTAAAGAGAAAAGTTCTCTTATATACTGATAGAGTATCAACCAATATCAACCAAAAAATTACCACTAATTTCACAATTAATGGTGAAAGTTTATGAGCATACCTTCTAAAATTAGGAACAAGAGAAGGATACTTCTTAATATTGCTTCTATTGAACATATCACTAGAGACACCAGTCAGTACAGTAAGGAAAGAAAAAGAAATGAGAGATATAAAGACTAGGAAACAGTCATCAATTTTATCTAATAGGATTATGTACATAGAATTATTTAGAGTTCAGAAAGACTACATTATATTCCTATTTTACAGATGAGGCAGAGGAACTTCAAATGTCCAACATCATATAGTTATTATATAATGCTACTTTATTTTTCCCTTTCTGGTCATGGCACCACCATCAATCCAGTCACATAAATCAGAAACCTAGAAGTCACCTCTTTTAAAAATCTTTCCCTTACCTTAGAATGTCCAGTACATCACAAAATATCTCTCCATATTTCTCCTAACAATGGCCTGCAAACTGATTTCTCCATAATCACTGTTTGTATTAGCAACATTTAAATAGTATCTGCCATGAGACATGCACTCTCCTAAATGCTTTACAAATCTGAACTCATTTATTATTTTTTTATTTTTTATTAACTATTTTATTGTTGTTCTATCACAGTTGTCCCAATTTTTCCCCCTTTGCTCTCTTCTGCCCTACCTAACCCCTGCTCCCACAGTCAATCTCCACCCTGCTGTCCATGTCTGTGGGTCATTCATACATGTTCTTTGACTAGTCTCTTCCCCTTCTTTCTACCATTATCTCCCTCCCTTAATTGATAAGTGTTGATAACTTAATTGATAAATGTTGAGTGTGCTCTGACTGCTCCACTGACAAGCTATTCCCCCATTTTCTCCCTTTTCTCCAGCCTCTCTATTTCTTAAGACACAATATTAGGCCAATTAATAACTCTACAGTGGCCTTTCAGTGTTCGAGTGAAAAAAAGTTGTACATCTCTCATTTTAAATCAAAAGCTAGATATAATTATGTTTAGTAAGGAAAGCCTGTTGAAAACTGAGATGGGCCAAAAGCTAAGCCTCTTCTGCCAAACAGTTAACCAGGTTGTGGATGCAATGGAGAAGTTCTTGAAGGCAATTAAAAGTACTACTACAGTGAACACACAAATGATAAAAAAAGAAAGACAGCCTTATTGCTGATATGGAGAAAGTTTTAATGGTCAAGATAGAAGATCAAACCAGCCACATTATGTTAAGCCAAATCCTAATCCAGAGCAAGAACCTAACTCTCTTCAATTCTATGAAGACTGAGACAGGCGAGGTAGCTGTAGAAGAAAAGTTTAAAGCTAGCAGAGGTTGGTTTAGGAAGTTTTAAAAATGAAACCTTTTTCATACCATAAAAATGTAAGTAAAGCAGCGAGTGCTGATATAGAAGCTACAGCAAGTTATCCAGAAGATCTAGCTAGGATAATTGATAAAGATGGCTATACTACACAACAGATTATCAACATTGAAGAAGCAGCCTTAAATTAAAAGAAGATGACATCTAGGACTTGCATAGTGCATAGCTAGAGAGGAGAAGTCAATGCCTGGCTTCAAAGCTTCAAAAGATAGGCTGACTCTCTTGTTAGGGGCTAATACAGCTGGTGACTTTAAATTGAGGCCACTGCTTACTTACCATTCCCAAAATCCTAGCAACCTTAAGAATGATGCTAAATCTACTCTCCTTGTGCTCTATAAATGGAACAACAGAGCTTGGATGACACATCTGTTTACAACATGGTTTGCTGAATATTTTAAGCCGACTGTTGAGAATTACCGCTGAGAAAAAAAATTTCTTTAAAAATACCACTGTTTGTTGAGAATGTGCCTGGTCACCCAAGAGGTCTGATGGAGATTTACAATGAGATTAATGTTGTTTTCGTGCCTCCTAAAACCACACACATACTTCAGCTTTTGGACCAAGAAGTAATTTCAACTTTTAAGTCTTATTATTTAAGAAATACATTTTGTAATGCTATAGCTGCCATAGGTGGTGATTCTTCTGATGAATCTGAGCAAAGTAAACTGATAACTTCCTGAAAAGCATTCACCATTGTAAATGTCATTAAGAACATTCATGTTTCATGGGAAGAGGTCAAAATATCAACATTAACAGGAGTTTGGAAGAAGTTGATTCCAACCCTCATGGATTACTTTGAGGGGTTCAAGACTTCAGTGGAGGAAGTAACTGCAGATGTGGTGGAAAATTTCAAAAGAATTAGAATTAGAAGTAGAGCTTGTAGATGTGACTGAATTGTGGTACTCTCAAGATAAAATTTTAATGGATGAGGAGTTGCTTCTTATGGATGAGCAAAGTGGTTTCTTGAGATGAAATCTACCACTAGTGAATAAATAAATAAATAAAAATTAAAAGCTTACTGAAAGAAAAAAATTGTTGAAATCATAAAAACAGATTAGAATATTACAGAAACTTATTTGAAAAAGCAGCAGCAGGGTTTCAGAAGATTATCTCTGATTTTGAAAAATGTTTTACTGTAGGTAAAATGCTATCAAACAGCATCACATGCTACAGAGAGATTGTTTATGACATGAATTGTCAATCTGTGTGGCAACTTTTGCTGTTGTTTTATTTTAAGAAATTAACCACAGCAACCCCAGCCTTCTCCAACTACCACCCTGGTCAGTCAGCAGTCTTCAACCAAGCAAGAACCTCCACCAGCAAAAAGATTACAACTTGGTGAAGGCTGAGATGATGGTTAACCTTTTTTAGAAATAAATTATTTTAAATTAAGGTATATACATTGTTTTTAGACATAATTATATTACACACTTAATAGACTACAGTATAATAGAAATATAACCTTTATATAAACTGGGAAACCAAAAAAATTGTGTGACATGCTTTGTGGTAATATTTATTGCTTTGGTCTGGAATCGAACCTGCAATATCTTTGTGGTATACCTTTAATTCCACTACCAAAAAATTCTTCAGTGACTTACTATTTTTTAGTAAACTAAGAAAAAATATAATATTTTTATCATGACCAAGAAAGCCTTGCATATTCTTCTCTCTGCCAATCTCTCTAGCATCATGTTGCATTCTCTTCATCACTCTGTAGTCTATCCATAATATTTTAATAATTGCACTGTCCCCTCTAACCAATGCCAGGTCCTTCACACCTGCTATTTTTCTTTCCTCCTCTATCCACTTGATTAATTTGAATTCATGTTTCATATCTCATTTCAAATATCACTAACGCAAAAAAAAAAACTTATCCCTGACCCCTCTATTATAGGTTTTCAACTCACTGTGAATCTCTTCTTCATAGAACTTAGAACAACTGCTATTTTACATTTTATATGTGTGCTTATGTTATTTTATGTCCTTATACTATAAGACAGGGCATATCTTTTTTCATGTGTGATTATATCATCAGGGCTTAGCACAATGACTGGTACCATATAAATGCTCAATAAGGATTAGAGGAAGGAAAAAAGGAAAGATAAAGGAATGAAAATGAAGAAGGAGGGAAAGGGAAAAAGAAAGAGAGAGAAGGAGGGAGGGAAAGAACTAGGCCTTAAACCCGTCTTTCTGATACCAGAGTCCCTGCTATGTGGTATCCTATGATGTAAAGTATTAATAGATTTAAAATAGACTGTATGTACTTATTTTAAAACTCATCAAATACTTATTGAGCATCTGCTATGTGACAAGTATTATAATAGGATATAATGAAGGCATATGTATATGTGTGTGCACATGAATGTCTGACATAGAAAAGATTATTAGTGGTAATGTCTTGGGGCTGGGATTACTTGTCTTTCACATAATGTTATTTGTACCTTTTGGTACACTCTAATGAATATGTATTCTCTTTGAATTAGAGAAAACAATTATTCTTAAAAGAAATATACATTCTGACAAAATTTGACTCACTCTATAGGACCAGTAACTGACCTATACAGATTGCACTGCCCCCTTACTCAATGATGTTTTCTTCTGCTGCCTCCTATATCAAAGATCATAGATATCATATAACTAATGAAGAAAGGATTGGTAAAGAAGAGATTGAAAACAACAATCATCATAGGGTACATTTCATTTTCATATATCACTAAATATTCTTCTACATCACAGAAAAATTATAAAAATAGTACATAGAATCTCCATATACTGTTCATCTAGCTTCGAACTTGCATAACCATGGCATATTTATCAAAACTAAGAAATTAACATTGGTACAGTACTATTAACTAAACTACAGACTTCATTCAAATTTCATACTTTTGCCACTAATGTTCTTTTTCTGTACCAGGATCCAAGTCAGGATCCCACACTGCATTTAGTCATCATATCTCCTTGCCTCCTACAGTCTCTGACAGTTACTTGATCTTTTCCTTCATGACCTTAACATTTTGAAAAGTACTAGTTAGGTATTCTAGGCAGGCAAACTCTCAATTTATATGTTTTCTTATGATTATACTGCATTTATGAGTTTATGAAAAGAATACCATAGAAGTGTTGTACTCTTCTCAGGGCATAATATCAGGAAGTACACAATGTTAATCTTGATCACTTGGTTAAGGTGATATCTGCCCATTTTGATGCCTGCCTGTGGCAATTATTATTATAGTGTTCTACTGGTGATTATTTCCCTCATTCTGTCTGTGTTTATTACTCAGAATTCTTCTCTAAGGGAGATTTGTCCCTTCTCTCTTGTTTATTTATTTATTCATTTATGTAATTTTTTAAAGATTTTATTTATTTTAGAGAGAAGGGAAGGGAGAGAGAAAGAGGCAGACAAACATTGATGTGTGAGAGAAACATCTATAGGTTGCCTCTTGCACACCCCCAACCATGGCCCTGGCTAGCAACCCAGGCATGGGCCCTTACTGGGAATCAAACCGGCGACCTTTTGGTTTGCAGGATGACACCCAACCCACTGTGAGGGAGCCACACTAGTCAGGATTCCCTCATTTATTTATTTATTTATTTTTAATAAAAAACTTTATTTGAAATAATTTTAGACTCACAGGAAGCCACAAAAATAATGCAGTGAGTTTCCATATACTCTTACTCCAAAAACAATATCTTAATATCTTACATAAGCATAGGATATTACCAAAACAGGAAATTGGCATTAACATAAAATATATTAACTAAACTATGAAACTTACTGAATTTCATGAGTTTTTACATGCTCTTTCTTTAGTGTGTATGTGTAATTCCATGAAATTTTATCACATGTATAGGTATGTGTAACCACCCCCACAATCAGGATACAGACCTATCATTTATTAATATCATTATGGATGGATGGATTTTTTTGATATAATATTATCATCATTTATTTTTGCTTAAATTGTCAAACTTTGGCAATTGACTATTGGACTCTCTTTTGGGTTGATTACTGTGTCTTTTTAACATACCACCCTTTTATTTTAAGAGCACCTTCTAACTTCCTGGCACTGAGAATTATCTTGTTTGTTTGTTTGTTTGTTTGCTTGTTTTTTAACCTAGCTCTAGAATCATCCATTTCTCCAGGGAGCCCTGGTTCCTTTTTTTGGAGAGTGATATTTAGAAACCATGATATTTATGTTCTGTATACTTATTGCTAGTGGATGTCCCTCTTTCTAGGCCTTCTGAGTGGATATAGCTCAGAAATCTTACATGTGTATATAATTTCCAAACCAGAACCACAGGGTTCTCCCTTTGTTTATTTGTAATTTATTTTGCCAAAAATAAGAAATCTGGGTTTCATTATGTTCAATATATTTTCTTATTTGCTCATCCCTAGTATACACATAAAATATTTTCAGAAACGCTGACCCATAGACCCATAAGAAACAAGATTAATCAACTTTTAAAATGCAAATGCTTCTGTGAGATATAGAAGCACTAAACTAATTTATGCTAAGATATCAGTAACTAATTAGAGGCCATCTTGGGAGGAATAACAGATAGCAATAGAAACTGAAATGAAGGGATTTGGGTTGAGGAAAACAAGGCTGGAAAGGAATGAATGAAAGGGAACAGAAAGGCAGAGATCAAATTCTGTCTCTCCTTGCTCTGACTAAGGTACAAATTTGACCATGTCTCTCTTATAGCTTGGAAATTCCTTAACTCTCCATCTCTGTGATAACAGCCTAGATCAAAGAGAGCTAGCAACAAATACCTGACATTTGGGAAAAAAAAAACATATGGGTGCATTAAGGCTGCAATAAATATTGAGGACAGGTTTCCATGAATCCAACTTCCCCATAACTTCACCAACTTAGACTTTTCTTTACGGAATTCAAATGCTAGTAAAAGAAATTCCAGTAAACCCCAAACCAATAGTTGTCTCCTATTCTTATTGTCATATGCCATAACTTACCCTCTCTCCTGTATATACTTTCAGGAAGACCTAGAACATTGTAAGAATATTTTTCAGTTTTAGGTTTATAAAGCAATATTATAAAATGCATACTTTTTTAAACTATATATACTTGGGTTTAAATTTGGATCCAATAACCTACTTTTACCTTCCTGAAGTACAGTAAGTCTTAATTTCCTGATGTGTAAAATATCTATATCATATTGTGCCAGAGACTAGCTAGATCTAACCAATCTAATTATTTTAACATGACCATACAGAAAGACCATTTTGCAATCTCCCTTGAAATTAGGTTGTGGCATTTGACTGGGTTCTGGCCAGTGCAATATAAGCTGAAGTGATGTATACCACATGTAGGTCTGGCCATGAAACATCCCATGTTGTCCTCCATGCTCTTTCTCTCTTGGCTTGTTGGCTAGTGGAATACAGAGGCTCTAGCATAGAATTTTGAGGAAGCTTTATATAATGGGGTATTATGAATGATGTAGAGTCTATGTGCCTCAGTCACTGCTAGGAAATCTGTATGGAAAGCCATCCACCAATATTTGAATATGATGAGACACGAGTGAAAAAAAATTGTATCATGTCAAGAATATTATGGGATTGTTTCTTGCAGCATCTCATATTACTTACCCTGATTCATACATATATACTTGTTTCTATTATTCAAAAAGATTATTGGTAAAGCACCTAGCATAGTGTCTGGCACATAGTAGGGGGTTAACATTTGTTGCAGTGTTATAAGTATAATCTGATCTAAAATATAGACTTACAGGGAAACAGAAGATAGCTCAAATTGTGTTTGTTTGTTGAGTAGGGATGATGAAACTACATTTCCTAGTTCTTCCCTCTGCCTCTCATTTTTTATTATTCTACATAAAAATACCCGGAGATTTTAGTTTCTAAATTATTTTGCTTTACCATCATAAATTTAGATGTCTAGTTTCAGTGTTTAAATTGTCATTTTTCCTATCTTGTATTTATCTTAGTCCTTAAAATTTGAGGGATACTTTGGAAGATAGAGGCTTATCTATTGCCTGAATTTCAACTAACTGGAAGTCTGATCAGGTATTTCTCCCTCTACCTCTTAAACATTATCAATCACAGCTTTATCTGACCCTGGTTTTCTCTCCAGCTTTTGGGGTAGAAATTTCTTTCCTAATTGTCTTAGATTATTATCATATAGTGAACCACTAACTAGGGTGGGTATGTCTTTCTAATTCTTTTCACTACTAAAGGCCTTGAAGTTTTTCTCACCCACCAGGCATAAGTACTTAAGTTTCAGAAATCATTCATGTAACTGCCCTTGTTTATAGAGTGTTCCTAAAGCCACCCCCCACACATCACAGCTTTCTTCTTTCAGAGATATTTTCCCTCTTTTTACAAGGCAGAAGAAAGAGAAAGAAAGCCGCTAAGTCTACACCACTTCATAATTGAAAAGGTTCTTCAGTCATTCTTTTTTTTTTTCATAGAACCTTTGAAGTTTCTGTTATTTTATATTTTTACCTGGAATGGATGGCAGACCTACTTAAAATTTTCCTGTATAGGCAATTCTAGGAAATACCAATACCAAGCATTGGCTCAGATAAGTCTTTATATTTAACAAACTGCCCCATTGAAAGTGTTTTTAAAGTTTACATCTGCTCAGGTTTTTATCTAAGAGAAATGGAAGATCTTTTTTTTAAGATTTTATTTATTTATTTTTAGAGAGGGAAGGGAGGGAGAAAGAGAGAGAGAAATATCAATGTGTGGTTGCTGGGGGACATGGCCTGCAACCTAGGCATGTGCCCTGACTGGGAATCGAACCTGCGATGCCTGGTTCGCAGCCCGCGCTCAATCCAGTGAGCTACACCAGCCAGGGCTAGAAATGGAAGATCTTTTACCACTGAATAAATATTAAAGCAACAATGGGAAGCAAAATAAAGATGCTTTCAGATTTTATGCCATCAGTTCTGATTGTTCAATGCACCACTTATATCGATTTATTTTATTTTTTAAAAAGGTGTATTAAAACCTGCCTTGAATACCTCAGAGCAGTGGTTCTCCAAGTGTAGTCCCTAGACCAGCAGCATCAATTGCATCTGGGAATTTGTAGAAATGTAAATTCATAGGCATTACAACATACCTTCTAAATCAAAAACCCCTGGGAGTGGGGCCTAGCAAGCTGTGGTTTTACAAAGTCTCCAGGCAATTCTGAGGCAAACTAAAATCTGAAAATACTTGCTTTAGAAAGTACTGTGAAGATTATGCAATGTATCTAAAAGTAGATATGCTATTGAAGATAAAAATAATAATACCTTATAAGTAGTAACTATGGGCTAGGCACCATGTTGAGTGGGTTAGGTGGATTTAGGTCATTTAATCATAACAGCAGCCAGAAGTATTATTATTATTATCATTATTATTATTATTATCCCACATTACAGATGAAGAAATTTAGAAATGAAGTAATGTGCATCATTTCATATAGCTAGTGTGTGGAAATCCGAGTTCCAAAGCTACGTCTGTCTTTAATAAAAGTCCATTCTCCTAACTAACCATGAGGTTAGTCTGTGCAACTCCTAAAGATGTCTAATCCTTTTTCCAAGTTGGCACCTGTCATCATGACTTGCCAGTGCCAAAGCATTTAACCTGGATATAGATTCTCTATAACATATGAGTTGAGTTTCTCAAGAGTTGTGTATAAATCAGTACTTTTAAATTAAATATAATCTTCTGTTACTTCATTATGACTCTATTACTTGTTATATTTTCTTCAGTAAAAGTGTTTTCAATTTTTTCTATCCATCAGTCTTTCTATCAAACATTTAATAATCTGTAAATAAATGCAGAGATGCACTATGCAGTTCAAGAAGCTTTTTGGAATTCCTTAGTCAAGTGAAAAAGACTTCTGCAATGCAAAAAAAAAATGATCTCTTGTCAATGATCTGTTGTTAAAGCTGAGCCTGACTTTATAACATTTTTTGACTAATTATAAAATGTTGAAAAACAATACTCTGGAACAGATTAATTTTGCTCATCCTAGCACCACAGAATGATAGGAAAGCCTCTCAGAAATGCAGTTTCCACTTATCCTTTAAAAGTTTCAAGCATTCAGGCATTTTATGAGTGAGAAGTGTGAGGAAAACAGATTGTCCTGTTTAATGGCTTTTGCCTTTTGTGGCTGAGTGAGAGCTTGCCTTTCAGAGAGCTAGGAGCCAGATAAATACCCAAATATTTGGGGAGGGGAGGAAATAAGGTACTCTATTTCTTTCCTTTTCCTTTTTTTTTCCTGCCTTAATCTTATCAGTACCCTAAATGCCAATGCTGCTATGAAACATAAACTGCAAAGGAGTCCTTCTCTCAGGGAAGGTCATACAGGTGGCAGAGCAAGAGAGTAAGGGCAACACAGCTCCTAAGAGGGTCCATTCATAAAGCAGGGGTAAAATGAATGAAGCATTATTCTTTGGGGGGGGGAGTTCTGAAAAGGTTGACCTCAGTGGAATTAAAGAAAATTTGCATAATGCTTCATTTCCTTAGAGCAAATCAAGGGTTGGTAACTAGTACATGAGGCCAGACAACATCACTGGAAGATTAATAGGACCTAGGTATAATAACGTCCAAACAGAGAGAAATCATGCCAAGATCACTGCAAGGTTGATAAGAGGCAGAGATGTCTGCTCATTGGAATGGGTGATCTGTCTCTCTGGCTGACAGGGTAAAAAGAAACCAATTGCATATCACTAAATATTAAGCTGTTGAGTAAAGCTGCTTCATGTTAAAAAGTATAACTAGATCAGGCATGGTATGGATGAGATTTGTAAAAACTTGCTGGTTTACGGACCATGGTATGGAAACCCATTAGCCAATGAAAAGCTAGTTGTCTCTTTTTACCATAGAAACAAACAAAAGGAGCAAGGAAAAAAATTCTCATTTTCATTTCAGAGTCCTATCTCTATTCTCTGTGTTAGTAGGGCATTGATAAATAGGTTGACTTAGTTCCTTAATGCAACATCAAACTAGCACCAGGGGCTTAGGTGGAAGGGAGATAGAGGACTTAACCCAAAAAAGCATCAATGAAATACCAATGAGCAGTTAATCTCTAGCAGGAATCAATCCCACAAAGATGTAAATTATTTTCCACAAAGAGTATTTTCTGATTGTTGACTCTTCCTACTGTGCACCCATGTCCTGACTTAGGATCAAAATGGAAGCTACTGATGTCATCTCCCTACCAAATTTATAAACAATGAAATTCAAGATTTGCCAAGGACAGGAGAAAAAAAAACCAAAGTGGGTAAAAACACACAAAAAGTTTTATTTTCTTTTTTTAATATATTGTTTTGATTATGCTGTTACAATTGTCCCATTTCCCCCCTTTACTCCCCTCCACACTGCACATCCCCTCCCACCCACATTCCTTCACTTTAGTTCATGTCCATGTGTCATACATATAAGTTCTTTGGCTTCTACTTTTCCCATACTATTCTCACCCTCCCCCTGCCTATTTTCTACTTACCACCTATGCTACTTATTTGCTGTACCTTTTCCCCCTCTCTCCTCCTCCCACTCCCTTGTTGATAACCCTCCATGTGATCTACATTTCTGTGGTTCTGTTCCTGTTCTAGTTGTTTGCTTAGTTTGTTTTTGTTTTAGATATGGTTGTTACTAACTGTGAGTTTGCTGTCTTTTTACTGTACATATTTTTTCATCTTTTTTTCTTAGATAAATCCCTTTAACATTTCATATAATAAGGGCTTGGTGATGATGAACTCCTTTAACTTGACCTTATCTGAGAAGCACTTTATCTGCCCTTTCATTCTAAATGAAAGCTTTGCTGGATAGAGCAATCTTGGATGTAGGTCCTTGTCTTTCATGACTTGGAATACTTCTTTCCAGCCCCTTCCTGTCTGTAGGGTCTCTTTTGAGAAATCAGCTGACAGTCTTATGGGAACTCCTTCTCAGGTAACTACCTCCTTATCTCTTGCTGCTTCTAGGATTCTCTCCTCAATTTTAATCTTGGGTAATGTAATTATAATGTGTCTTGGTGTGTTCCTCCTTGGGTCCAACTTCTTTGGGACTCTCTGAGCTTCCTGGACTTCCTGAAAGTCTATTTCCTTTGCCAGATTGGGGGAGTTCTCCTTCATTATTTGTTCAAATAACTTTTCCACTTGTTGCTCTTCCTCTTCTCCTTCTGGTACTCCTATAATTTGGATGTTGGAATATTTAAAGATATCCTGGATTTTCCTAAGCCTCTCCTTAATTTTTTGAATTCTTGTTTCCTCATTCTGTTCTGGTTGAATGTTTCTGTTTTCCTTCTGGTCCACTCCATTGACTTGAGTCCCAGTTTCCTTCCCATCACTATTGGTTCCCTATACATTTTCCTTTATTTCGCTTAGCATAGCCTTCATTTTTTCATCTAATTTGTGACCAAATTCAACAAATTCTGTGAGAATCCTGATTACCAGTGTTTTGATCTGTGCATGTGATAGGTTGGCTATCTCTTCATCACTTAGTTGTATTTTTTTCTGGAGCTTTTATCTGTTCTTTTGTTTGGGCCATTTTTTTTTTGTCTTGATGCACCTGTTACATAATGAGGGGCAGAGCCTTAGGTGTTGACCAGGGTGGGGTAACCCATGTCGCTGGGTAGTGATGAGGTCTGGATGAATGTGCCTTCTTTAACTCCTTGGATGTCGGACTTCCATGAAGTTCAATTTTCTGTCAGTCCTGGTTGTTTTTTGTTTTTAAATTGTTGTTGTCCTTCTTTTGGTTGTGTGAGGAGGCATAGTGTGTCTACCTACACCTCCAACTTGGCTGGAAGTCCAAAAAGTTAGTATTTCCTGATGGAAAGAACACATTGACTAACTGTATTAAGTGTATAAATTAATTATATCATTATAAAGGAGAGAAAAAGACCCTTTCCTACTCACTACCAGCCATCCTGAAACACTTCACGTGACTTCCGTGAACTCACGTGAGTTCAGGTTTCTCTAGTCAGATGTCAAAGTTTGGGCTTAAGATAGGAGACTACTGATATAAAGTGGCTTGGACATAAATCACTGCAATATTTAAGGTCACCAGATAGACAATCACAAACATTGAGCTCACCTAAATGCAATTTCGAGTTAAAGGACTCCAGCCTCTGAATAATAACTGGGGCAACATTTTATAAATTTGAATTAACCCTAGGACAACCTCTGGGAACCATTGCAGTTTAGATTGTAGTCAGGGTGCTTTTTCATAAAAAGTCTTCTTGTAAATACTTTGTGGTTCTTCATCCCAAATTTTGGCACAGTAGAACTTCCTTGATAATTGAGTTGGGCAGAGTATATGATTTTTAGGGTTTTAAAGTCTGAGATCTAGAGAAGGCTGTTTTTAATGATGTGAACTCACTATTATTTTAAAATAGAAGGGCATAAGCCAGAACCCCAAACTAATCCCTGGACATTGATATTGTTTATTATTAGGTTTTAGAGTTCACTGGATATCTGTCGCTTGCAATGTCAAGATGAACTCTTTTTTTTTAATATTTTATTTATTTATTTTTAGAGACAGTAAGGGAGGGAGAAAGAGAGAGAGAGAAACATCATTGTGCAGTTGCTGGGGGCCATGGCCTGCAACCCAGGCATGTGCCCTGACTGGGAATCGAACCTGTGATGCTTTGATTCGCAGCCCGCACTCAATCCACTGAGCTATACCAGCCAGGGCTCCAAGATGAACTCTTTAAAGTCCTTACAATTCAAAAAGAAAAGTTAACTGTAATAGGGGAATAATATGTACTTCCATAGACTCTTAGAAACAAATTATTCTGAACAGGTGATTAGCACTTTGAGGGCAGGACTTGTATAGCATTAATTTCTCAATACCTGGAGAGAGTTTGGAAAATAGAAGAAACACAATAAATAATGAGTGAATAAATGAATAGGTACATATAACATTATAAACATATAGGGCTAATTCTATTCTGAACACCAGAATGTTGTTTTAGCTGAACTCATTTACACATACCTAAAGGAATTTTCATGTTCATTTAATATCTGTGAAAGACAATCAACAAGAACAAAATAATACCCATAATCATAGTGACAACAGCAACATATAAACAGTTCAAGTTTATTGGGTTTGCATGACAGTCTATAAAAGGAATTGACAAGTTGTTCCTGTAAGACAGGAAATGTAGGTAAAACAACAGAAGAGATGGAGGATAGAAGGAAATGGTATTTCAAAATAGAATCATCTATTTTTATTCTCCCTCCGGTATTTGTAGTAGTTCTTCTATTATAAGCTTAAGAGACAAACACATTTTTTTCACTTCATTGTCTCTTCTCTGACAACTCAATGTATGGTGTTGCCTCTGTGGGTTTTCCTTAGCGCCTGCCCTCATCCTTTTGCATCGACATTTCCATTTTCTCCAACCAAGGCCTAGGAAAAGCCTTTGGCTATGACACCACACATACCACACAGTTTTTGCTCTGCTAGAGTATAAAATCCTTGACCTGATTTTTCTCAGAATATTGGCAAAGACAAGGCATTTACTCCTCTCTTTGTTCTGTACTCTATTAAAATTGTATGTGGGTCAGGCTATCCTGACACTGTCCCTGAAAATTAAACCTTCTCTAAGGCATCAGCTTGCCTTGCATTATTTTTGTTCCTGCTCTATAAATTAGGGACAACAACATTCACTGCCTAGGATTCACTGACTTTGTGGTTTTGGCATTTTTCTAGGGATAACTGTTAAGCCCAATAGAAAAGTCAGAACTTCAAAATTATCTCTAAATCTATAAATATGCCCTTATCACCTTCTTTGAGACTGGACAAAAGCACAAACTCTCTAAATAAGTTCTCCAAAGTAAAAGCCATATACAACAAAATAAAACACTTCAAGGAAAACAAGCAATTTAGTTAATATTCTTCCAGCTCTCTAGTGACTGTCCACGATAAATGACATGATAAAAATCTTCCACTATCACCTTCATATTGAATACTAATTAAAGTAAAGATTGGGCATCCTCTTCATACACACCATTTATGGCCTTTCCACTGAGGTGACTTCTCCAGTTTGATCATCCAATCTATACCTCACTCCTCACTTTCTAATGAACTTAAGAGACAATGAGCTTTCCACAAAGAATGACCTGAACAGAAAATTGAATACAAGTACAAGACAAACAGGACTGAAAAGAGAGAAAAGGCCTTATTGATTTCGTCCTCCTGTACTCACTTCTCATTCTATTATCCAGAAGAAAACACTAAAGGTTTAGTTGTAAATACAATAATTGCTCTCCTACAAACCATCACATCAGTGTCCCTTATTACTGGTTACTTGATTTTCAAAAGGTTGGTCTGTCATTTTTTTCTTTCAACCCCCAAAGTACCCTTCATGACAGCAGTTACAATGATGTCTGAGGATAATCAGTGCCTTTAAGTGACAAAGGCTATTACATATGTGTAGCAGCCAAATACAAACTGCATTAAATGAAAAAAGAAAAGGGATTTTGGAAGAGCTTACAGAACTTCCCTGAAACCCAATTCATATTCATATGACCCACTTCATTACTGTTCACCCCAGCATCCAATGTCAGCTTTCTCTCCACATTATGGTTTTGGAATGTCCTTACTGGATTCTCTGCATCTTGTCTTAAAATCTCCCTCTCCATCCCCTTGACATTGTTTCTCAGAATATGCATTGTTTCTGTCTTTCATAAATGGTTCCTGGTATGTAGCCAAACCTCACACAGAACAAAGAATGAAAAAAGATTTATTCATTAACAATTAAATACTCTTAAGCATGTATCTCCAGGCAACTTCTCCCTCCTGAGCTTAAGGCCCAAAAGTCCAATAGAATATCTTCATTCCGAATGTCTTATTAGCAGTAATCTACCATATCCAAAAATGAGCTCATCTTCTCCTCAACTCAACATCTCATTTAATGTTTCCTACCTCAGGGCATGGCCATAACATCCTCTTATAACCTATGTTCTGTATATTCTAATATGCATACCTCATCTTTTCATTCCTCTGATGCTATTCCTTCATGGTCTCCCTGATGACACTGAACACCACCTACTCCCTGCTCACACACATAGAACTGGTCCTAGGCAAGTGGCAAAATGGTAAATACATACATGCTCAAATACTTCTTTGAATTAAAAGGCTAAAAACATGGAAATTTCTTCCTTTTATCTTGGTGATTTTTAAAATCCATTTATTCCATAGGACATATTGAGTGAATACTACATGAATGAATCTAAGTGCTAAAATCCATAGCACCCTGGCAATCACAGAATATTCCATGTGGAAATTATTGTAAAAGTGAGTTAAGCATTTTATATATGAGTAAGCTGAGGTTAAGAGTGGAAAGTTAATTGCTCAAAGTCACTTAGTAAATTAGTGGATGGTTTCATACCCATATGGCTAAGTATGTGTAATTGGTAATTTTTAGAAACCATCAAAGATAGCATTCAGCTACTCCAGCTAGTGCAAACTTACATTTCTCTTTGACAGTCATATTTTCATATTTTGTCATTCCTTCTTAATTTGTAACTTTCATTGTAATGTAACTAAAATAACTCATATCCATCAATACTGCTCTATTCTCACATGATAGAAAGTTGGACATTTATTGTAGGTGTGCTTATGTTTACATAACTTAAATGAATTGGAAAATGCCAGAGACAATACCATTCTAGAAAATTGCTCACTTTTGGAGTCAAGCCATTTTGGGTTTGAATCATTCCTCTGCCATTATATTGTTCTGGACTCAAGATAAAGCAATTCTCTAAACCTCATCTTCCTCATCTATGAAATGAGGATAATATTGAATGCTAATTACCTCATAATGTAGTTCTTTTTATTTTTTTTAAGATTTTATTTATTTATTTTTAGAGAGAGGGGAAGGGAAGATGAAAGAGAGGGAGAGAAACATGGGCAAAAGAACCATCCATCAGTTGCCTCTTACACGCCCACAACAGGGGACCTGGCCCACAACCCAGGCATGTGCCCTGACTAACAACTGAACCTGTGACCTTCCATTTCACAGTCCAGTGCTCAGCCCACTGAGCCACATCAGCTAGGGCCTCATAGTGTAGTTTTAAAGATAAATTGAAATATGTTATTAGGGTGAACCATTTTTACAGCTAAAAAACAGTTTTATTTAGGTAAAATTGATGTACTATAAGCTTAACATATTTAAAATATACAATTTCATAGTTTTGACACACACCCCATGAAATTATCACCGAGATAAATATGACTATCCATTACTCCCCATAGTTGCCTTGTGCCTGTTTGTAATCTTCCCTTTCAACCTTTCTACTTAGCCCCATCCTCAGGCAACCAATTTACATGTTTAGAATTTTATATGAATAGTATTGTACAGTATGAATTTTTTTCTTTCATAATATATTTTGGGTTAATTTGATTGGGATTAACATTTGTAAATATTTTGAAATTTATCCATTTTATTTTTTCTCTCTCCTTTTTATCATTGTTCAAGTACAATTGTCTCCATTTGCCCCCCACCACTCCCAACCACCCCAGTCATCCCCTCCTCCCACCCTTGAACCTACCTCCTTTGGTTTTATCCATGTGTCCTTTATACATGTTCCTTGATGACCCTTCCCCCTCCCCCCCTTATCCCCCCCCACCTCCCCTCTGGTCACTGTCAGTTTGTTCTTTATTTCCATGTCTCTTGTTCTATTTTGCTTACTTGTTTGTTTTGTTGATTAGCTTCCACTTATAGGTGAGATCACATGGTATTTGTCTTTCACTGACTGGCTTATTTCACTTAGCATAATGCTCTCCAAATCCATCCATGCTGTCACGAAGGGAACCATTTTTAATTGCTGTTTGTGTAGACCAAAAATGGTCATATATGGCAATTTTATACTTCAATCTAATATATATAGCACAGTGCCTGGCTTCTAGATAAGCTCAATAAATTGGTTATTATGATATTTTGATAGAATGAGAGAAGACAATACATAGGATTGTGGAATGGTACATGCATGAAACATATCTAATTTGTTAATGTTCTTTACCATTCTAATAAATCAAATCAGAATTATTTTTCATCTCATATGAAAGTCATTTCTGAAATTTTATATCAACAGTGTAATTATATGGAATTTTTGAAAGAGTAGATTTTTAAAAAATTTGAAGATGCCTATATTTCAGCATTTTCAGAATCCCCCAAACTTACTTATTAATTGAGATTATACCAGTTTATCATAGGTAATTCTTAACAGCTATAATGAAATTCATCAACACTTCTTTAACATTCTGATTTGCATTAATATAGAGGACAAGGTCAGCAGCAGCATCAACAGCATAAATGTACCAGTCTCACCAGTGGACCTGAAGACTCCTTTTTGTTCACCATTAACAGAATTTTCACAGTGATGGGTTTTGTCTGTTTCTTTGCATCTTTTTTAAATTTTTCATTGTTTATGTTACTACAGTTGTAATTTTTCTCCTTTTTCCTCCCTTCACCCAGCCATCCACTACCTCTCAGGTCATCACCACACGTGTGATGTCCATGTCCATGAGTCATGCCTTTATGTTCTTTGGCTACTCACTTCACCTTTTTCTTTGTAACTCAAAAGTTTCTCTAGGCCTATGCCTTTCTCACTCATTTACCTCAGCTAGTACCATTCTCTTCCATGAAAACATATCACTAATAAACTTTGCTTACATACTAAAAAAAAGTTAACTCTTCATACAGAAAACACATAGGCCACAATTTCAATTTTTCTTTTGTTCTTTCTATAACATCATTTTAATCACCTATCTTATCTGTAAGTTTTTGCGGTTTTGGTTCATGTTTTATCATCACTAAGTGAATGAATTCTGTTCCTCAATCTAATTCTATCAAATATATTGTTCAAATAAATATGTTTATCCATGTGGTAAAAGTCAAACCTGATTAATTTAAGGGAGAGCTAAAAATGTTTCTACCACGTCAAGCATTTCTATAAAATCACTTGGAACTTTGGGTGTGTTAGTATCTCATCTTGTTAAGACATATTTAATAAGAAATTGGCATTATGGAGCAATTGTTTATAGAAAGAACATACAACATAAAGCTGGAATTAAATTTGAAATCCACATATCCCTAAGACTATGGTATAAAAAAAGTATTTTTAGCTGTTCCTCTGCCAAAAAATTCAACAAAACTCCTTTATTGCTGTTATATGATAAAAATACATTAATTCAATATTTATTTATTTAAAATTAGTCCAGAACAAAAACAATCTTCTTTAACAAACAATATAAATCTAAACCTAGTCAACTGAAAGTCAAATTAATAAGACTATCCTATTTGTAAATTTGCTTCTCTTTTAGCTGTTCTTTATTAAAGATAGTTCAATGGTTTTGGGGTAATGTGCTTATAGGACACAGTGATGGAGAAATCACAGTGAATTAGAGCGCTGTGGTAGAGTAGGTCTCTGTTGCTTCACTTTGAGTGGCTTTAAGCTGTGAAATTTAGTTTTAAAGCAGATAAGCTATTAGGTGCCTTCAGAACCTTGTTAAATCTTTAACCCAGTGGTTCTCAACCCTGGCTATACATTAGAACAAACTGGGGAAATCCATAAAACCCAATCCCAGGCCAATTGATCAGAATCTCTAGAGATAGGCATGGACACCAGGCTTTAAAGCTTTGTAGGTGTTTCTAATGTGAAATGAAGTTGATATCCACAGATATAGCCCCATTGACCAGTGGAACAGCATATGTGTCTTTTAAACTAGTTCTAAGACAAACTTTAAAGCATTTTAAGCAAGGACAACATTGGGATAATTGTGCAGACTCCCAATTTGACTACTTTGAAGGTCAGTGTTGATTAATGCATGTTGTTGATGAAGTTGGTTTCTTTAGTTTTCAACCATTTCGCATTCTTAAAGTAAGGGTTTCCACACATTTCCACATGAAAGGAGAAGAGGAAGGAAGAATTTATGAAAGGATAAAGATGTTTGGAATCCAGGAATTTGATGAAAATAGATGGAAAAGATGGAAAGTATAAGTAAAATTCCTGGAACTGACATTCAGAAATACTTTGTTCTCTTTACTACATTTCTATCCAAGTTGTTGACTTAGAGTATCCAGGGTATAAAAGCTGATTTCTAAAATATGCTATTAATTTAGGAACTGAAATGCTGGTTGTCACAGAGAGAAATGCATTTTGTAAATAAGTAACTCAATTTTTCGTTATCTTCTCCAACAATGATCTTCTATTTCTCATTCAAAAAGTTATAGCATCATCTCTCATCATAAAAAAGAATGATGCCATGTCAACAACTACAGAAGCCAAACCTTAGAATCTAGATAGAAACAGGTCAGAAGGAAAAACTATGTTATGTATTCTCTTACTGCATGTATCCATTTGCTTTATTCTTTACAAGTTTGAGAAAAAGACCTGCAGTCACAATAGTCTGAAGTTTCCTTATGTAAAGAGAAAGTATATTTATCAAACTAATTGATAGAAAATAAATGCTCCTTCCTCACACATTAAAAATGTTATGGCTAACTCTGAAGCAATAAAAAAACCTGATCAACACACAGGGAATTGGAGCATCAGAAATGCTGTTGGACAAGATGAACTTTAATATTCCTGCCAACTCAGTAGATTAACAATTCCAAAACAAACCACTCTGACCTTAATCTCAGCAACATAAATAAAACTGCTATATTAGTTTCTACTTGCAGTTTTATATTAAATTTTTACTTTATGCCAATTTAAATGCAATTTGAGTCTCTCGACAATGTCAAACTAGGGGATAGATTATACAAATTTGTTGAGTGGAAATTACCTTTTCCAGAAAAAAACTTTTGAAATTGACCACTCTCCTGTAACCTTTGGATCTAGCTCCAGAGTATATCATCAAGCTCCTGTGACTGTTTAAACAGTGATTCTTTTTGTTTAATTTTTATTTTTCAATAACAGTTTACATTCAATATTATTCTGTGTTAGTTTCAGGTGTACAGCATAGTGGCTAGACAATCATATACTTTACAAAGTGGTCCTCCATTATTTCAAGTACCCACCTGCCACCATAATAGTTATTACAATATTATTCACTATATTCCCTATACTATACTTTACATCCACATGGCTATTCTGTAACTGCCAGTTTGTACCTCTCAATCCCCTCACCTTTTTTACATAGCCCCCAAACCCTTCCCCCTCTAGCAACCATCAGTCTATTCTCTGTATCTCTGAGTATTCAACAGTGATTGTTTACCTGGGACCTATGGATGAGTTTCTGGGCATCAATAAATAATCTTGATTATTTATTGTTACAAATAAATTTTTACAAATTTTTTTCTGGGGCAATGATCCATATGTTTCAAAAGATTTTTAAGGAGTTAGTGAACCCAGTAATATAATAAATACTAGTCTATAGGATCCATCTGGAATAATCAGTGGTCAAAGCAACATCTGCTCAGGCACTCCAAGGTTTCCCTTTTGGAATCAAAGAAACAGGAGTCAACAACCAGTCTAAGCAAGGAAGATGAGTTATGGTGTTTAGAAGGTTTGTGCTGTCAAACAGCAGAGATGAGAACAAGTCCATGAAGAAGGTCCCTGGGGCTGACACGAGTTCTCATAAATTATTCAAAGATATTGTGTGAGGAAACTAGTACAAATTCCTCTGTTACAGTTCCAAAGATAGGAACTTAAGGAAAGTATCTAGGCAAAAATCTGGAGAGGCCTAGACACAATGAGCATAACAAGGCGGTAGTTATAATTAAATACACATCTTCTTCACAGTTCACTTGAAAAAAATTGTATTATCCATATTTGTAGTTCACTGTTATTCCCTTGAATCAATTTCAGGTTTGTTTCAAGTGTAAGCATTTTTAAAAATTGGTCTAAAGTTATAATTGAATCCTCTATAATGTACTGACTTATTTCTATTGTTATTAATCATTTGTTAAGTGCCCACATTGTTCTAAGTACTTTAGAGAGCTAATAAAGATATGGCCCTGCAAGTAATCTCTGGTTGTTGATAAAAAGGTGAATAGTATATGGATTTCATTGTTAATTGATTCATTAAGCACTGAAGTACTAGAGTTGTAAGCACTAGAGAAATTCATGAAAGATCAATAAATAACTTTGCACAATATGGTAATGATAATTAAACTGAAAAAAGGCATTGATTTCTTTGGAGCTTGTTTGATATGTAGCATCACTGTAGCTATGAATTTCCCTTCACTATGTCATTTTTAAATCATACATATTACAGAGATTTTAGATCTGGATACTTAACATACATATCCTTCCATATACACATAACCTATTCTGAGATTACAGATCCAACTTCTTTATCTCCTTTCTAGTCATATTTTTTATCAGTTATCAGTCTCATTTTTCCTGAAGGTTAAAGATCCTCTTAGGTATATATTCAAAGAATATGTAACCCAGATCCCTAACCCTGAGATTTAAAGATCACTTTCAAGAAAAATATTAATTGGTATTTCAGAGTCAATACCAGCTTAGTATTTTAGATGAGAATAATGTATTGAAAAATCAAAATGAATATTTTTCACATTACATAAAAATGTAGGTCACATCATCAAGTTAATGTATTTAAAACATGAAAATAGTGCAATAAAATGTATCTCTCTAAAGCAATGGATGAAAAACAAAGTAAATCTGGAACCAGAAACATGTTTCTATATCTTTAGCTTGATGTTTCAAAGGGTTAGTTTATTTGGCCCTTGTACATGAGCAAAAACTTGAACGTATCAACTCACCCCCATGGCTGACTATGGAATTGGCCATTACCCATGAGTTTGACCAAGTTTGGAATCTTCTTTACGTCTTTTCATCCACATTAGCCCATTTCTTCTTGTTACTATCCCTAAAGAAATCAAGGTCAATTAGGCTGTATCTCTCTTACAACCTTCCTTCATAAACTTGAAGGTGATTTTGAATACACTCTTCAGACTTTACTCAGCCCAACAAAGCAATTGTGTTTGCATTTTCCCTTTTCTCTAATATGCTATTTAAACATATTTAGTAATTCTGACTATTATTCTGAAATGTATTCACGTTATTCTGTCCATATAATCTTACAAAAATTATTTAACCTCATGGGGCCTCAGTTTTGCTGTCTTTAAAATGGGGATAGTAATACCTACACCATAAACATTACTAAGTATTAAATGAGGTAAGACATGTAAAGGTGCTTCTCTAAGTGCTGAGCATATAATAACCATCAAATAAATTGTACCTATTATTAATATTATTACTGCTAATAATAGAGACTCATACGGGAAATAGCAGTCTAACTGCATGATGACCTGTGCTTAACATGGAGAGAGCAGTATAGATACTCAATTGCCAAATACATTTGTGGGTTAAGAGGGTGAGAGAATCACTGTGGAAAGATGAATGTTTGTAATTCCTTCCCTTATAGAACCAGTGCTCATGACTCCTTCAGCCATTTGTTTAACTACTTAATAGAACTTTTTCCCCCTTATGAACTCCTCACCTATGTCCATTCAAGACACTCAAAGGTTCACCCAGAAGCAGACTCTATTTTGTCCCAAAGAGGCACACCCAATTGGAGCTTCTCAATCTCTTCTGTTCACATATTCATCCATTTTTCAAATAACTATCTTTATAAAGTTCCCACTTGGTGCCAGGCAGGTATTGTATTAGCCATTTTGCATGATTCATCTTGCTAAACCCACATAAAGAACTTAGAGAGGTGAATAGAAGGATAGTATCACCTTACCAATTTTATGGATTGAAAAATCACAAAATACTCTGTTATACGGTTTCTATCTTCAAAAAAAAGTTCTCTATATTTGGACTAGTTATCGCTTTTCCAGATACTACTTTATAGTCATATAAAGGGGCACATCAAGTTTCCTCCAATTTACTCATTAGATGCCAAATGGAAATAGACAAATTACCAGGGGGGCATTCAACCTTAGTGTTCCTTCCATCTCCCTTATAAACCTAGAGCAACATGCTTTAAGTAAGCCCACTTTTACCCTCCAGAGCTGTCGCTCAACTTCCCCAGGTACAAGGCTGTTGGGGAGAACAGTGCTCATGACTGTTATTCTAACTACCTGAGATGACACTTACTTGAAAAATGTAATCACAATTCTTTCAATGTTTTGTTTGTTTGTTTGTTTGTCTACTTACTTATTTAAATAACACCTGTCTGGCAGTTGTCACCAACCATTCAGAGCTTTTTATTTAGAAATAATGATAAACAGCTGCAATTTAGCCAGAACATTTCCAAAGAGAATCTGTAAGTTTTTATTGCTGAGAAATGTTGTGCACTTTGTAATTATAGAATGGTAGCCATGGCCCAGGGCTTTGTCTTTATAAGAGGCTGTTTTATGCATCCAGAGAGACAGTTTTGCAGATAGCCAGACAGTTTTCCAGACAAATAACCCAAATCGATTTAGCCACTTCCCCTTCAAGGGACAAAAGAGAAATTTCTCTGCTGTTTCAAACATAGCTGAAAGCTGTCACGAGTCCAATTGAGAGGCAAACTTAGTACAAATTGTGTTCACCCAAGCAGTTTCAAAAGCCCTCTCCCCCTTCTTCTAAAAGCAGTAAGCTGTAAACTGGCTTTTGTTTCATTATGCTTAGGTGAGTGCATTTGCATTAATAGCAATATTTTCTGTAAAAGTTATCCACATAGAGATTTCTGAAAGCTTTCAGTTTTGCTGCTGCATGGCCTACTTGGAAGAAAACACCTCAGCTGGAGAGCTTAATAATGTTCATTTTCGGGACCGGCTGCAGTCTGTTGAAACACAGACTGCCCTAGGGGCCCAGCAGAAAGAGCTCAAACCAAGTGTTTAGATGCCTGAGTACTCCCAGCTAAGAATTCATTTTCCCAATGGGTCAATCAAGTAGAAATATGCTTATTCTAGAAACAGTGCCAGAACGTTTCAGAGAGCCAGGCAAATGTGTCTGGGCATTCATCTGACTTATCACTGCAACAGATAACAGGGTAGGCACTTATCCTAGTTCAGTCTGGCCCAGGGGACCTCTCTATGTAATTCAGAAAAATTAAGAGTTGGGGATAATAGCCAGATTCACATGATTATATCATGGAACATTTACAACGCCCTTCATACTTTTTAACTGTTTTTGCACATACAGTAATTTCAGTTTCACCACATCCCTACATAGGAAAGTCATTCCAAGATCCATTTTCAGAGATGAGGAAAGTGAGAATAACAGAAGATTAAGTGGCCTACACTCTGTATGTAACACCATCATAGTCCCCAAAAGACTCTGAACTCACTGAGGGCAGAGGCATAGTCTTGTTTCACTGCTGTGCCCTCAATGTGCTGGTCACAGTGTAGACACTTCCTTTCTTATATAAATGAGCATTGCTCACAGTCACCCAGAAAGCAGGATATTATTCATTAGAGAAGTAGTAATGATACCATTATATCAAAATTACTTCCATGCCTTCTTCTAATTCATATATTTGCTTTCTTCAGTTCAGAAGGTTGTGCCTTGACCATATGGAAAAGATGAGGGACTGCCATGTCTGTTATCAAAACTAGAACCACACTTAAATCCAATACAGTTGACCCTTGAACAATACATGTTGTTAGTGCTAGTCCAATTGATGAGCAGTTTTTTTCAATAAATGTACAACCAGCCCTCTGTATTCCCAGGTTTCTCATCCACAGATGCAGAGAACCAACTAAATGCCTTGTTTTATGTCATTTCATATAACGGACTTGAGCATCCAAGGGTTTGGTATCCACCAGGGGTACTAGAACCACTCTTCTATGGGTACCAAGGGACTGCTAAGTTTTGGGGGGTCAAAAGTTATATGCAGATTTTTTACTGTCAGAGTCCTTTCCTCACATTGTTCAAAGGTCAATTGTGCTCCTTGCTTCCATGGTAACCTCAGTCAAAGTATAACCAATTTCACAGAGCAGAGGTCTAGATAATGAATAAAAGGCCTAATAAATGTTGATTTCCCAAAAGCCCACATTTTGTCAGTGCTATGCTGTTCATGCTGCCCCTCGGTCCCCTTCTCTTACTGAATTTGTACTCCTCTTTCTAACTCCATTTGAATACCTCCTTGTTCAATGAGGCTTCTGATTTCTTCCTCTTTGAATAACATGACCCTGGGTTTTGATCTAATCCTTCCTATATCCAACCTTGCATTAGAGTTATATGGGTATTTACATCAAAACACTAGATTAAAAATTGCTTGGTGGCAAGTACTGGGTCTCACTTATCCTTTTATTTGCACAGAACCTGCTGAGCCCATAGGAGGTGCCAAATAGATCACTGTTGAATTTAATGATTGTGGTCATAACACTAAACTCAGCCATTAACTATTTACTCTTTAATAACTGTGATTTCCCTTATTGTAGATTTGCCAGGACTTTATAGCTCTCCAGCCTTTACTTGTCACTATATTTGCCCCTTGTTGCAAGCCCAGAAGAGAGAAAAAGAAAAATTATGAATGTGACCCAACATTTGCAGTTTGTACCACAGTCTTTTATTCCTAATCAAGGGATTTTCTTTTCTACCTGATTAAGTTCTCTTCCCTGACCCCTTGAAGCCCAGAGCTATCCTAAAAATTGTCTTGCACCTGCTTGCTTTAGGAAAAACATTAATCACTTTCACAATGCTTGTTTATAAGTATCTAAAGGCACATGTCCATGTGTGTGCGGTTCTGCAAAGGCATGCATATTTCTCACATCAATTTCTACCTTCTATGTAAACTGATTAAATTCATTTACATAAATATTCATGGGGAAATGAGCTTTCTGTAACAGCAGAGCTCAAGAAAGAAATATTTCTTAGGGGCATCTGTGTATTTAGTGACTCTCCTTTTTCACCTGGGTGACACATAGCCTCATGATGCAGAATTTAGTCACATAAGCAAGAGAATCTGATGATTATTAAGTGCAAAGGTCATTTAATTCTTCCTGAACAGTGATAGAATCCACACATCAAAATGGGATACAGTGCAGAACAAAATCAGATTTCTTGTACCCAGGGAGACTCGGTCTTGTATTCTGTGTGCATTAAGTTAGGGACTCAAGGATTAAAGGAACAATGATGCTTTATTCCTGCTCTGGTAGGCCCCTCACTTGTGCTAAATTTGAATATCCCTTGATAAATAAACATCTTAATGTTCTCTCTCTCTCTGTCTTTCTCTCCCTCCCTTCCTTCCTCCCTCCATCCCTCTCTCCCACCCCCCTTACCAACCTGTAGCACGCCTAAAACAATGCAATATCTCATCTACTCTACTAGATTCTAAGTTCCCAAATATCAAGATCCTCATGTTTCATCCTTTTGACCCTCATGTTATCTGCATAGTGATTTGTACCAGTTAGTGATTAATAAACATATTGAATGAATAAAGTGAAGTGTCTCAGTCCCTCAGAGTCTGTTTATATTTTGTTAGTTTATTTTATATGTTAGATTCCACGTATGAGTGAGATCATATGGTATTTGTCTTTCTCTGACTGGCTTATTTCACTTAGCATAATGTTCTCCAGGTCCATCCATGCTGTCACAAAAGGTAAGACTGGATCCTTACAACTGTGGTTGAGCAGGTAACATTGTAGGGATTTGAATCTCAGCTGTTTGAGGCCATTACCTATGCACTCATCTATAATATCCTTCTGCCTCTGACAAAGGTGAGATCAAAATATTACCTTAATTATAGAAAATGTCACTTTGGAGAATGGGCTCATACCTGCAGGCATGTGAACAGATGTATGCACCAGGCAGAGGTGATGCTTAAATACCCTAGAATTCATCCAGAACTGTTTCATAAAAATTCCCTACATGGTTGAAAACAATGGCAAATATGTGTGCTCTGTGAACAGGCCAGTTCTGGGCAGTGAGGGTGTGACTGAAGGAACCAAGTTCATGTACTTGGGGTTTCCTTCCAAACTTTCTCTTTTCACAGGAGAAATGAGTTATGGATGGCGAGGCGGCGGGGTGCAGCTCAAGGAGAGGATAGGATTGTTAGCATGGTGGCAATTCTTACCCATGAAAGGGGACACCAGGAGCAAAGAAAGATTTTCTCTCCATCTGTTACTCAGCAAGGTTAGTTCTATTTAAGAGTGATGTATAGTTTGATGTAATAGAATATCATTGTATATTGAGTACTAAAATTATGTTGGAGGAAAATCAATAATATGATGTGGATGTGCTGTATTTAGACAAAGAACAACTATTTGCCTACCAAGTGTCCACAATTAGAGCCATCATTAAAAATAACCATGTTTTTGCCCTGGCTGATGTGGCTCAGTTGGTTGGGTGTTGTCCTGCAAACCAAAAGGTCACCAGTTCAATTCCTAGTTGAGGTACATGACTAGGTTATGGATTCAGACCCTGGTTGGGACAAATATGGGAAGCAACCAATCGATGTTTCTCTGTCACACTGATATTTCTCTCCCTCTCTTTCTCCTTCCCTTCCCCTCTCTCTGAATAAAAATAAATAAAGTTTTTTAAAATTAACCATGTTATTTCATACAAAAAAATAAAGTTTCAGCACATGGCTTCTATATTAGTTTCCTATGGCTGCTGCAGCCAGTTACCACTAAATCAATGCCTTAGAAACAACACAAATTCATTATCTTACAGTTCTGAAAGTCAGACATCTGACACAGGTCTCACTGGATTAAAATGAAGGTGTCAACAGGGTTGCATTCCTTTCTGGAGGTTCCAGGGAAGAGTCCATTTCCTTGCCTTTTCCAGTTTCTAGAGGTTGCCTGGATTCCTTGGTTCCAGGCCTTCTCCCTCCATCTTTAAATCCAGAAATGGCTGGTCAAGACTTTGACACATTGCATCACTCTGACACTCTTCTTCCATCCTCTTCCACTTACATTCAACCTTGTGATGTTATTAGGCCCACCAGGATAATTCAAGATAATCTTTCCATTTTCAGGTCAACTGATTATCAACCTTAATTCCATCTGCAATGTTAATTCACCTTTTCCAATAATATAATATATTCATAGGCTCAGGAATTAGGACATAGGCATCTTTGGGAGGAACATCATTCTGCATACCACAGCTTCTTTTAAAAACATCACTTTCTTTTAATTTTACACTGCTTTAAAATATTTAACAACATAAGAAATTTTTATAAAAGGAATTATAGTGTTTCTATTTTACTTTTTTTTTTTTAGAATTCTGACATTTAGCTACAGGTCTTTCTCACCCAAATAAATAGGAAATAATGGAGACTAAATCGTTGCTGACAGAGATAGTTCTAGATAAATGACTGAGATATCACAGAATCACATGAGCCTTTTTAGTACAACTTGAAGGTTATATATATTACATATGATATATATCATATATATGATATATAGATACATCATATACCGTATATATCATATAGATATCATATATATCTATATGATATATATATATGATTATAATAAATTTGGATTTATATAATCCCATACAAATGCTTGGATTTCCCTTTATGAAATCTCAACCTACCATCTTCCTGTGGACTGCTTATGGCAAAGTATTTAAAAGACAACCTATTAAGGGTACACATATTATTTTTGCTAATTAATAGGCCCAAGATGATATTGATAATGTCCCCTAAATCATGGAAAAACAAAGTTATTTTCTAGAGGACCCTTTCTTGAGTGAGAATCAACCCTAATCTTCCTATAGAGGGTACTTTAATTTAGCATTTTTGTCCTTTCAGTTAAAGATCCTGTGAATCAACCACAATCATAGATAAAGAGAGAAGAATGTACAAACCACCTTGCTTATAGAAAAGTAATTAATGTGAAAATTAATAAACAGAAACCTCATTTAAAATGGTACCAGGAAGCTAGAAAACTCTTATGCACCTGTCACTAAACACACACTACTGACCCCCAAAACGAAGAGATGTACCTTGTATCTCCAACAATAGGTGATGCTATATTACTACCTCATCTGGAGGAAGAAAAAATTTCTCCTGGCCCAGTAACAGCTCAGCCAGCCCAGCACTGACACATCTCTGCCAATGAAAAGTCACTAGACTTTGAACAGTCAGTTTCCTCCAATGGGCTCTTCATTTACAACAGCTCCTCCCAAGTCCATAAAAATGTATTTCCCTTTGTTCTCCATCCTCAAAAATGTGGTTTTCCATTAGACTGCATGGCCTGAGTTGCAATTATTTGTTGTTCCCAAATAAATCCATTTTGCTGGGAAAATATCTGGCTGTCTATTCATTAAAGGTCAACATGGAAACAAACATCTAGCTAAATATAGCAAATTAACCACATGAATGTATCTTGTTTCCTTCCCAACCTCCTGTCAAAATATCAGGGATACGAATAATAAAAGGCATTAATGGACAGAAACTAAGAAAATAGGGAAGGAAACTATATGGAACGTATCCGCGTGGCATAATGAATGTAGTCCAGCCCCGACTTAGAAAAGCCAGTGGGGATCGAGTAAGCACACTGGAACTGAGCCCACAGATAGGTTCTCCCATGGGGAATCAGGCTTGCATTGTACCTAGGCTGCTATGAGTCTTGCTTTTTGCTAAAACTCCCTCACTCTGAATTGAGGCAGCAAATGTTTACTGCATATCTTTAAAGTAACCTCATAAAATCTGTGCTAAACCTCCCAAGTATGGAGTGTAACCAGTTCAACCACTTATCCCTTTGCATCTGCAAACATCCTTTTCTTTGAAGTAAGTAGAAACATTCTTTCCTTTCTTATCTGTAAAAGGTTCCTTGGTGGAAAAATGAAAAAAAAAATGAAGGATAACCAAACTGAAATAAAGCAAAATATTCAGAAAACCAACAGTGACAGAAAAGAAACCAGGACTCAAAGCAATGATTTAGAACAAAAGAAAGAAAGAAACAACCATCCAGAAGAAAATGAAGAAACAAGAATTCATAAAAATGAAGAGACTTAGGAACCTCTGGGACAACTTGAAACATTCCAAAATCTGAATTATAGGGGTGCCAGAAGGAGAAGAACAAGAGCAAGAAATTAAAAACTTATTTGAACAAATAATGAAGGAAAACTTCCCCAATCTGGCAAAGGAAATAGACCTCCAGGAAATTCAGGAAGCCCAGAGAGTCCCAAAGAAGTTGGACCCAAAGAGGAACACACCAAGGCATATCATCACTAAATTACCCAAGATTAAAGATAAAGAGAAAATCCTAAACTAAGCAAGGGAAAAGGAGAGAGTTACCTACAAAGGAGTTCCCATTAGACTATCAGCTAATTTCTCAAAAGAAACCTTGCAGATAAGAAGGTGCTGGAAAGAAGTATTTGAAGTCTTGAAAGGCAAGGATCTACATTCAAGATTGCTCTCTCCAGCAAAGCTTTCATTTAGAATGGAAGGGCAGATAAAGTGCTTCCCAGATAAGATCAAGTTAAAGTAGTTCATCATCACCAAGCCCTTATTATATGAAATGTTAACGGGACTTATCTAAGAAAAAGAAGACAAAAAAGTATGAACAGTAAAATGACAACAAACTAACAATTATCAACAAATGAACCTAACAGAAAAAGAAAAACAACAAAACCAAAAACTAGCCAAACAAGTAGAACAGGAACAGAATCAGAGAAATGGACATCACGGAGGGATTTCAGCAGGGGGTGGGGAGGGAGGAATCGGGGGGACAAGGTACAGGAAAGAAGAAGCATAACTAGTAGGCAGGAAAAGATAAAAATGGTATAGGAAACAGAGGACTCAAAGAATTTATATGTAGAACCCATGGACATGAACTAAAGAGGGGAAATGCTGGAGGGTTGGGAGGCAGGGTGGAAGGGAGATAATGGGGGAAAACTGGAGAAACTGTAATAGCATAATCAATAAAAAATACTTTAAAAAAGAAAAAAACAAGGGTTGTGCTGAATGTAAACTGTAATTGAAAAATAAAAATAAAAACCCCACTAATGTTGCTTGTAAGATAATCTACAGAGTGTTCAGACTCAGGTGATGACTATCTTTCTTCCAATGGGGGACAAAAAGCTTAGTCTCTGGAAAAATTGAGCTCGTGTGGCTCCAGACTCAAGGATGGATGATAGTGTGGGGTGGAGATAAAGCACAGAGCTGAGAACAAGAAAATTAAGTGAAAATCACATATGGAGCATTGGGACCTTCACTCCTTTCCTGTACTCTGTTTTTAGACATAACCATTACTATTATGCTCTGTATAATGAAGTAAACAACTATGCTTGGAGAAACTGAGGTGCTTAAAGAAAAAGGAATTCTGATATTTAGAGTGTTCCTGTGAAGCAGCCAGCTTCTGCCTGATCACCACTCAAGCAAACCTACCAGTCAGCAAGCCTCAAACCTTCACCTCACATTCACATGGAGTTTCTAATCACTTTTATAATCTATCACTGTTCTAGAGCCAAGAATTTCCAGGCAACTCTCTAACCTGAGAGAAACCCGTAAGAAAAAACAGGTTGTAACAACACAAAACTTTACTTTCCATGTATCTTTTCTTAGGTTGCATATGCTTCACTCAAATGAGGGCATAACTCTAAACATAATAGAACCTAGGATCCAACACAGAATGATGAAAGGAGCTCACAGGACAAATACTGTGTCCCAGGCCTAACGAGCTGAAGCAGCCATATTGTATTAAAATCAGAGGGTACAGGGTGATGGGAAAGAGGCTTGCAAGGAAAAATGAAACTGATAAGAGTTTTTGCAACTTTTTCTAAGTATTTGAGTAAAAAAATATCGCTGAGCATTTAACAATTTTGGAGGGACAATTGGAGGAAAAGTTAATGCTAGGTAAATAGAAAATCAGGCAAATCAAAAATGAACAGAAAATTGTAAGAAAGAGAACCATGGTAAAATAATTAGTTCCAAAGTGTATATTATTTACATAGGCATATTTTAAATAATAAATATAAGTGAATGTGTGTGAAAGATAAGGCAGAGAGCTTAAATTTCTCATCTTCCATTATAAGAAGTTAATAGACAATGTGTAATAATGTTGGTAAATCAGGAAAGCATAACATAAGCATAACTCTTAGAAGTATGAAGAAACAGCTGAAAGTTCCAAATGGGACTACAGAGTGGAAAAATATGAATAAATGGACTGCTTTTTTCAATTTAAACTTTAGTTTTAAACAATATACATGTATTACTTTGGTAACATTAAAAAATTAGTAATATAATATAGCAAGATGACATGAATTGCCAAAGAAGCAGGATGTGAATATAAGAGTGTGAGTATGTCTAAAAGAAAAGTTTCTATAATAAACAAGAAAACAGCCTGTTTTACCTCAAAAGCAATGATAGGGACAATACTAACCAGCCAACCTTTAAAAGAAATGCTTACTCTGCCTGGCATGGCTCAGTGGATTGACTGCTGGCCTGAAAACAAAGGGCCGCCAGTTCAATTACCAGTCAGGGCACATGCCTGGGTTGTGGGCCAGGTCCCCAGTAGGGGGCACACAAGAGACAACCACACATTGATGTTTCTCTCCCTCCCCTCCCTTCTCTCTAAAAATAAATAATAAATAAAATCTTTAAAAATTTTTTAAAAATGCTTAGCCATACTGATTCCCACTATTCTTTGGGGTTTGTTTGGAGCTTTTAACAATAATGTTAAGAACCATCCATGTCCTACAATAGATGTTTCTGAATAAAAGCGGCATTTCATTACTAATAATATGCTCTCTCTGTCATTTGTGCAGAAGGAATGTATTTTGGACTGCTCTTCCATTGTTACAGGTAGATGTAGGTCATTTACCTGATATTTAGCCTAGTTACCATGGTCAACAGCAAGCATTTGAAGGAGACCTGGCTAAGGTTAGAAGCTACTGCCTAGAGCCATGGAACGATGCTGAACCAACTAGCCTCACCTGGGGGAAATAAATTCAAGTCCTGTTTCGTAGAGTCCGGTACCAACAAGGGCCAATGTTTACTCCGAAGTTATTTGAGTTTCAAGTTATCTGATTCAATAAAACTTTCCCCCTACCAAGAATTCAAGACCTTGTCTTATGCCTCTGTGCTTATTGCTCACTTACCATTCTGGTAAGGCTACTATATCTCTCTATATAGGTTAGGGAAATACTGCATGGAAAAGTCCTTTTAACTGTAATTACATTATATTTCCTACCTAATTAAATTCTGACACACAGAATTTCACCCCACTCCCTGAACGGCATCTTAAGACTTTTGTATCTTAAATCTATGGCTCTCAAGATACTTCCCAGTTTCTTCTATTCTGATGAGAAAACAAGACTTATATTTTTTTGTGTGGTCATTACATTGAAATTACCAAGAGAAAATTAATGTAATTATTAATAACTGTCAAAAAAGACTGAAAATGTGTCTTAAACATGAAGGCAACTATTTTTATGAATCCCTTCAACCTCTTAGAGGTCAAAGATAGCAGGATAAATGTCATTATGATTTTGATCCAGGATACTTTGTCATTTAAAATTTAGATGAAAAAAGAAGTTCTTTATTCAGTTAGAGCTAAGAGAATCATGATAAATAAAGGTCATTTACTTTATGTTACTTTTAATTTGTTCAGGGTTGAATATCTTTGAATTTTAAGCATTGAAAAGAAAATGCACTTCCTATTCAGGATAAATTATAAACAAGGTGGCACTATGAAGTGATTAAATAATCAATATTAAAATCTGGAGTTTCTCAGTGTAGGCAGATCAACTAGTTATTGATAAAGGACTAGTCCCTTAACTTTTTGTTTTCTCACCCTGTACAGGGTAGGGCAAAGTAGGTTTACAGTTATGAGTGTGCAAAACAGAGTTTATTATTTATTAATTATTATATTATTTTCCACATGAACAACTGTAAACCTCTTTTTGCCCCACCCTATATTTTACAGCAGAAGAATTTCTATTCCTGTTATCCAATTGTTGCTACTGAAAATAGAAAGGATCCATTCATCCTTTTCATCATCTTCAGTAAAATTATGAGGTCATAGAAGTTTGCCTCATGTCCCACACAACATACACTCAACACTTCTTGAGGGTGTATTTGACAACAGCAAATACAGGACAAAAGGTTCTGCCGGGCTCCCTTTGCTTTGGACTCTCAGTGTAACTTTTCTTTATACCTCATGCTGAAAAGAAATCTAGGAAATATCTTCTCCAAGGTTTTGAAATGCTTACAGAAGCTTCTAACAACAATGTAGCTTGCTTGCAACTCCTTGTTTCACCATCTGTGACTCAGGGCTAGGGGGACTTTTTCAGTATCCAACTCACACTAGTGAACTCACTCCAGTACCCTATGTTACTTATGGGACTTCTTCCTTGACCTGAATTGCTATTGGGTTTAGGTTATAGGCTTTTCCAGAATAATGCTATTCATGTGTGAGTGTGTTTTAGTCTACTTCTCCAGCATCCTGGGTCTCTATTTATTTTCCAAAACTGCCTCATGGTCCATCTTTGCACTTGGCTGTCACAGCAGCAGAACTGAAAAAGAGCTCTTAGGAGACTCAATATAATTTCTGGACTATTTGGAGGGCTTCTAACTCTTTGTTTTGAATAGCCTTTTGTGTTCCTCCTCCCCTTTTTCCCTAAACCAGGTTTGTCACGATCTGCACTACAGCCCCCTATTCTGTTGGCATTACCTTACAAAGGCCACACCAGCACTTTCTGGAACTTAGATCTTTGCCAAGTCAGAGCCCCTGCCTCCATAACACTCACTCCCCCACAGGGAAGGAAAGGAAACTCATGAAACACTATTCCAAGCTTCTGTTAAATTCATTTTCTTCCTGCTTCTTTGAGTTCCAATTTAAACCTAATGATTCCTTTTTTAATTCTTAAATACTTACTGCTTCGACTTCTTAATACATATTTTCTTATTCTTCAGGACTTTTTCTTAGAAAAATCCACAAATATCCAGTATGGAATTTCTGTCTTCATGCAGTTCATAAATCCTTAATTTTGATTTACAAACTTCACTTTTTATCTACAGTTGCCATTATTTCCATTTTTTCTTTCCTTTCTCATCATACAGAGGCCAAGAAGCTGTGTATCTTGGATGATCTTCTCAGACTATCCTATATGGCACATTTCTCCTTCTGTCTGGTACAGACTCTCTGTCTCAACAAAGAATGCATAACTTTTTGTGTCCCTTTAACCTGTTTCAATGTTGTTTTTCTAATTTATCTATTAAAGTCATCAACAAAATAAGACAAAGCCTATTCTTTCTGTCCTTATTATGTTTATGCTGTATCTCTGTAAATACTGAGTATTTATCCTAAATGATGAGCTTAACTATAACAAAAGCATTTATCTAGGGATGTATTTAACAATTGCAGGGATAGTGAGAGAGAGAGAGAGTTGCTGAGTTTGGGCTCCATTTGGAAAAGAAATTCCTTCCTCATACTCTTCACTAAATGGGGCAAAGACCTCAGGGATAGAAATAAGTACACAAAGTCAAGCTACAACTGAGTTTATCATGGGAACAAACTGCTCTGAGGTTATTTTGAAAGACCCATAAGAATGAGCTCAGACAACAGCAAGTCCAAAATAAGCCCTCCATGGAGAAGTCATGGCTTAATAAACTCAAGTTGCTATGGTCAAAGAAACTTCCCATTCCATAAGAAAGTCTGTGCTTACTTTTCCAGTCACATTAGGCTAATTGCACAATTTACCCTTTCCAGAATGTGCCCTAAAGTGTGTTGTCCTGTGGATGGAGGGGGGTGAGTTATTTGTGTTCCTGGAGAAAATAGCCAGGGAGGTCAAAAGGAGGAAGCACAGGAAGGCAGATTTTAGGTCAACATAATGAGTAAGTTTTTAACTGTGAAAATTGCCTAAAGATCAAACAGGCTATCCCAGGAGGTAGTGTTCAAGCAGAATCTAGGTGACCTCTTGCAAGGAATGTCTTTAAAATACTTAAGAATAAATGTGGTGGGGAGGAGGCTAGTATTTTTTCTGACCTCTAATAGTGCATAATTTTATCAGTTTTGTAGGTAGTCTTTAGCACCTGTTTATCTAAATATGTTCATTTATGCCATTGCCACTCCATCCAGGCATTCCTAGTTAACCAACTTCTCCCTACAGCTCTTAGGCTAGATGAGCCCTGAGACAGGTCCCTGCATTAACAGGAAACATACATGAAGTTTGCTGGCTGTTACAGGTGTTCACATGAAATTCAAATATCCTTTGTGCTAGTCCTCAAGGTTGCTTTCCAATCAACTTTGTCCTGTTTTGCACCTTTATCCCTTGAGGCTCTTTCCGAACTTGGCCTTTATTTTTCAGTAAGTTGGTCCTCCATGTTTTTGCTTTCCCCCGGATTGCTGACTCATTGCTCTGATCTTTGATTTACATGAGCTTTTTGGACTCCAAATTTCCTACATCATTTGCAGTATTTAAACATATGGGATCTAAAAACAAAGTGCCTGAGTTTCAATCCAGGTTGCTCTGCCACTTACCAGCTCTGTGACCCTGGACAAGATAGCTGTCGTCTTAGGACTTCAGTTCCTTCTTTTGAAAGGTAGAGACCAAAAGTTAACACCTACATAATTAGGTTGTTGTGAGGATTAAATAAAGTACATGAAAGGCCAACCACATCAGTGATTTCTGAAGGCATCAGAAGCACTCTAGGAAATGTTGGAGTGACAGTTAACAGAGATCTCTTTGGGTTGCTAGAGCATTACTCCTTTAACCTCAACTGCTTGTAGATGGTCTCCTTGCCATTCCTTGCAGACATCTCAGTAACTAGCTGGGCCCCCAGCACTATTTTTGTATTATCTGCACTTTGAAACTCTCCAAAAGAAATTTAAACTGGCTTATAGTAAGACAGATATAGGATAGATACCCTACACACATCTTTCCCCTTTCCCTGTTAGATGACATCCATGTGACTGTATTTCTGAGATTCAGTGTAGCAGAGTAGGGAAAGAGGTAGGCTCTGGAGTCAGAGTGCCTTAATTTATTTATTGGGTTGGCCAAAAAGACCATTTAGTTTTTTCCATAAAGTAAAAGACACATTTTTTATTTTCACCAATAACTTTATTGATTTGGATATTTTCAGTATGTCAGCTATCTCCCACATAATGTAACATTGATTGTTCTAATTAATGTCTCATTTTGATCACTAGCAACTTCAACTGGTCTACCCCACCATGGAACATCGTCCCCACAGAAATCTCCAGCACAAAACTTCACAAACCACTTTTGACATGTTCGATCAGTCACAACACCTTCTCCATACACTGTACAAATCTTTTTCTGCATCTCAGTTGCTTTTTTATCTTTCTTGAAATAATAAAGCATAATATGCCAAAAATGTGGCTTATTTTCTTCCATCATCAATATTAAAATGGCTACACAAAAAGTCACCAATTTTGGTAGTTTATTAAAATGCATGTTGATATCACAGCTGTCACAATACAATCTAACAAAATTATTTTAAATGAAGTTAAAGACAACTGAGCACTATTAGAGCCATCTTATGGGAAAAACCAAATTAACTTTTTGGACAACTCAATTTTTTTAAAGATTTTATTTTTATTTTTGGAGAGGGGGATGGGAGGAAGAAAGCAGGACAGACACATCTATGTGCAAAAGACTACTTCTCACAGGCTCCCAACTTGGGTCCTGACCCACAACCTAGGCATGTACCATGATTTAGGATCAAAGAGGGATGTTTTGAATCACAGGATGACAACCAACCTGCTGAGCCACACCACAGGGCAGAGTACCTTAATTTAAACCCCATCTTTACCACTTACAGGCCATGTGAGCCTGAGCAAGCTTCCAATTCTTTTTGTGCCTCAGCTACCCTAAATGAAAACTAGAGATGGTAGTAATAGCACCTACTTCATAGAGTCTATGTGTGGATTATATGAATTAATATACCTTAACAATATGTTCCTGACCCATAGTAGCTATTCAATTGATGTTAATTATTATTACTTCCCCCTGTACAAAGGAGATATGTCACACTCCAGTAAATAATAGTGATTCTCAGTAGGTATCAACCTAAAAAAAATAAACCAGTTCAAGAGGCAAAGCATTTATTTGAAATCAAAGGATTGCAATTTGGGGAGCATAGAGTCAGGCAGGAACCAAAATAGTTTCCTGATTACAGGGTGAAAGCAATGGGTTTTTGTGAGAAAAAGGAAAGAAATGATTCCATGAAAAGAAGAAAAAATTCTATTGGTGTTGACAAGCTGTGCTACTCATGTCTATACGTGACTGGCCAATTCTATCTTCAGATAGAAAGTGTGTAATCATCAGCCATTGTGATCAGGATGTTCACTTTCCTGCTGACTTTACAGGTAATTGTTTGTAAAACAATTATGGCATGGCCCAGTCCAAAGGCTTGTCTCAGTCCAAAAAGATGAGCAAGGCAGTTCCTCTGGAATCACTGTTCTAGCTCCATTTTAAAATGGTTCCACTTATCACAACTTTCACACAGATTTGGAGAAAATATTGGACAATCCAGGGGAAAAAAAGGAAGTATATTTTGAATTATATCTCTTCAGGTGTTTTGAATAAAACTACCATACATGCATACAGGAATCACTGACCTACTCAGTTTCTGACCTAGACTTTTCCATACTCTCTATTTTGTCAATCATAGCTTTTAACCTGTCTCTGTATTTTGTTACTGTCACACATAAGTCCTGACAACAAGCTTCTCTAGAGTGTCACAGGGGATGTAACCTACAACCTCTAAGAGCCCTGAGCAGACATCACATTCACACAGCAATATTAAATTCCAAACACATAGACCCCAAACATAGTGATTCTTATACTTGTGTCTAGGGAAGAGAGAAGCACCTCAAGGTGCCCACTAAGCATTAGGAATATTAGCTCGAAACAGTCCAAACTAAGGAAAATGAGATAGAGACAGACAGGAGGAGGTAATCCATCTGGAGAAGAGGATGGAACTCACTACAAAATTCTACAGAAATTAGGAATAAATACACTGGTTTTACAAACAATTTTTGCTGAGGAAAAATTAAGGGGAGCTAGCATCAGAAGAAAACAAAGGGCTTACTGAAAATATTTTTAAGAGTAATATGGAGTTCTCAAACAGGTTTGGAAATACCCCATGTTTCTTATCTAGGTGTAGCCTGGGAGTGTTGGCAGGTAAGGATTGACAACTCACAGGTTCTGTTCCTGCATCTGTCATGCCTTTGATATGTGACTCTGGGACAGTTTCTCACCCTCTCAGTGCCACTTATATTCACCATTTCTAAATTATGAAAAACTACCCTTGACCCCCAAATCTGGTTTAAAAAAACAGAAGGAATTGTATCAGGGCTTGCCTTTGGGATCCATAGTACAGATATAAAAAGAAGTTCCCAATCTTCATGCCATAGGCCTATGTATAAATTGGACTCCAGCCAGAATCCAAAACAATGACTTATTTGCTAATTATATGCTTGCTTCCAACAAGCTATTTTGTAAGGGCAGAATATAAGAAGTAATTAGGAGGCCAGGGTTTGGAATCAGATCCTAGCTCTCACACTAATTTGTATAACCTTGGGAAAGTTAATTATTCCTGTGTTGACTTCATTTTTCTCAGCTGTGAAATGGGTACAAAAATACAGTACATATCTTACTGGGTTTTTGTGAGGACTGAGTTAAAGTATATGAAGCACTTAGCTCAGTGCTTGGCACACAGTACATGCTAAATAAATATGATCTATAATTATAATTTAGCCTCACTATTCCACATTTAGGTGCATCAGGGAAAATAAAGGAAGATGGAGAAAGGGACTAATACCAAGAAAGGCATTGCATGAGTTGTTGGTGGCAGGGAGGGCTTGGTGCCATTGAGGTACTGAGTGTAGGTTAGGCAGGAATGCAAGTTAATAAAATAAAGGTGTACCTAAGGAAGGGAAAAGGCACTAACAGAAGCAACTAAGTCTAGGACTGGTTTTATGTAAATAAGAGCAAAAGAGAATTTGGGGCATCAGCTCTGACCATGTTAGCCAGAGTCATAGCTGGAGTTATATTCCTTGAGAGAAGACCCACTCTAAAGGGGATGTGGGTGGCTAAAGGAGATAAAAGTCAGAGTAGGAGGATGGGGAAAAATATATGCAGACCCTGGCCTCCCAGGTTAGAGGGCTGTGTCTTTATTCACATGTGCAAGGCCTTCTTATGTGCTGAGTACAGCAATATATTCCCAGGGGCTATCTTGCTTCTGCGAACCCCTCAGCCAGATCACCATTCATTATCCTCTCCACTCATTTAATTAGCAATTAATGAAAATCTACTATGTACCATGTATTGTGATAGGACCTAAATATATAAAAAGAAAAGAAAGGATAAAAAAGACTTCAGTAACCACCTATTTTGTGCACTCCAGACAAGGGCCTACTTTGTTACCCTACCTTTACCCTGCCCCGAGTTCTGATAGTCAGGTATCCAGTGTTTCCATTGTGGAATCACCCACAGAACAACTGAGAATGCGTCCTGTGAATCCTGGAATTTGCCTACATAAGTATCCGGCTTGATTCTGAACATCACTTCCTTACAAATGACAGTTTTCCTCTTATTCAGTTCTCTGACTCACCTCTCACAATGTTCTTTCCAGAGAAGACATCTCCTATGTCAGGAGGTTTCACAATTATGTTTCAAAGACTTCTAATATTCCTCAAAGAGGTCATAGTGTTTCTGAAAGCATTCATTTGAACTACAATAATTATATTTTTAAATTCATTAAAAACATAGTAGGATCATAACAAACTCAAATGAAAGAGGTAATAGATTATAATATATTAGAAACTATTACACTATTATTTTGTGTTACCAGGTGAATTGTTTTTTGGTGTAGACCTTGACTGATAGCTATTCCTATCATTTTTATTGAATTCAAGAGCCCCCTGAGATTGCAAGTTAAGCTATCCCAAAATATTCTGTATATTTGTCATTTATCTGTGTGAAGTAGGAATGTCTCTACATTGTGCAACCAAAACCTCATAGAACAAATAAATTAGATTCTGAAGTTAGACATAAGAATACGATTGTCACCCAGAACCTATTTCAAAGGTTTGTATTTATCAAAACTTAATTCACATACTGATTATAACCTAAGTAAATGGCTTAAATTTGAACTTAAAATATGCTAACATATGTTTATATATTACAGCTTTTTTTAAGATTCCACTTGATGAAACTAAGACCTACTGTGAAAAATAAAATGTATAAAACACTGTCCTAAGTAAATTCTGAGCTCCCCACAAAGTTTAGTGGGACACGTCAATCGTTAAGCAAAGCAAACACATGGCAAGAATGTGACCAGAAACATCTAAAATGGGGTCACTAATGTCAGGGGGCTCTAAACTGGAGTCAGGAGGTCACTACAGAAGTCATACTTACCCACACCCATACATGGATGAGGATAGAACTTTTGGAATTTTGTGCTTGCCATAGAAGCCCATCCTGGAACTTGTCTCCCTGTTTCCATGTCCATGCCTATCTCAGAGCCTCACCACCTGAACCTGACCAAACCTTTGTGAACTAGTTATCAGGCTATATTAAACTCCAATAGGAAAAGTTTCCTTTGTGGGTTTAGTAAGCTACAGCTTTCTTTTTCTTCCCTGGAGCACATTTCAGGTTTTTTCCTGAATCTGTGACTCTCAGGTTAAAATCCTAATAAGACCCCTAATAAACTTTTGTTGTATTTTGCAGCATCACATTTTTCATGTTAAACAATGGGCACCTGTGTTTCCACATTAATCCATCCCTTCAAGAAACTGGAGAATATTTTCATAGAGATTTCCTCTGCTGTTAAGGCTCTTTAGCCTGACAACATTCTTGTCATATGCAGTGTCCATTTTCAGGATCCATGACACTCTTCTCTCTGCCCACTGCAACTAACATCGACTCCGTTCTCCTCTTACCATGAGTACAACTACTCTCCTTTGAAACAGTAAATGGCTCAGAAGATTATGAAGTACAGATTACCCTGGATTCCCTGGATTCCCTGGATTCCCTGGATTCCCTGGATTCCCTGGATTCCTAGACTAAGTGCCTAGGAAACTGGGAAGAATACGAACCAAAGTGCTTTATGTCTGAGAATTCACCACCCATTTGTTATGCTTCACTCAGTGTCCTTTAATATTTCCCACTAAAATCATAATCTGCCCACCTCACTCTGGTAGGATCCTCAGAGTTCTTCAAATTAAGATCCAACAATTTTGATACAACTTGTTTTAGTAGTGTAACTTGTCAATAGTGGCTTTTTCTTGCCAATCCAGTTTCCTGGGCACTCGACCTGGTCCACTGGCAGTCTATTTGAATGGTCCTTTAGGCTTCTTTATTCCTGTTCCTGATTGGCTTGATTGAGCCCTCTCTTAGTTTGTACCCTCTTTTCAGCTCTGGCTCCTGCCTTCCTCAATGCACTTCTTTTTTACCTTCCATCATTTCTCAGCAATTGCCCTAGTCTGTCTCCTTATGTTCTTTTCTCTCCTCTTTTAGCACCAGGCTTCCCAGTGTACCTTGACCATCTACCTCTCCAATGATCACACCTGCTGTAGTTCACACCAGGTGATATCTAGTTTTGCTTTGTGATCATCTGGTGGGATGAAGATGATTCCATCTTTTTATAAAAATTGTAAATGTTGGTGTTGCAGGTACTTTTTATAAAACAACAATTCACACCGCCTGTTTTCTTAATTCTGTAAACATATACAAGTAAAATTGGTGAAGACAGGAATAAAAAAACATAATATAGTTAACAATTCAAATAAATCTTTCTGAGCCTGAGGCCTTTCAAACATAACTTATTTTACCGTCAGCATGTAGTCAGGTGCCTCCACTCTCTGGTTCCTGTTAACTACATTTGTCTTGTTTTTTGCTAACATTTGTTCCTTTCTGTGCCTTATTTATATTCTAAAAGCCTGATTATCATTTAAATCACACCTAAAAACAACTGATTGTGTTCCATTTGAAGCACAGCTGAAAAGGGGAGTGGGAAGGGGAGTGGGAATTTTCTGGGGCAAATCCTACTGAATTCACCTCCTTGCCTTTCCCCTCCTCAAATGCATTTATCCAAATAAAATCACATTAAAGTGAACCTCAAAGGCATTCTTGAGGGGCAGGGCAGACTGAAAAATCATGCAGCCTGAAGAGCTTGTGTAGAAATTGGAAGACAAACATGCTTTGGGTTGAGTCAGTGTTTTGGGGAATGAGGTTTCAGGTGCAGATGTTCTGTATGTAATCCTCAACTAAGAGTTCTCATTTTCTCCATCATCCCACAGCCCACTGTTTCCTCAGGGAGCAGTCCACTGTTCTGCCCATTTAGCAGAGAAGAAATCTATAGTTGTGGAACTTTAGTAAATTAAGAGCCGCAATAAATTATGATACATCTATATAATGAAATCTAAGCTGATATTAAAAGACTAATGTAAATCCATTTCTGCTGATTTAAAAGAATTCCAAAAAATATTGCAAAAAGTAAAAAGGGGAAGCAGTTTGTATATGTATCTATATCATAATGCAATATATGTTTTAAAACCCTCAGGTCTATATATGGTATGTGAATATAAAGGTGTTACAGGGGTTTGGGGGTTAATGGAGGTGGGCAAGGGGGGATAAAAAATAGGGGCAGAAAGACTTTGCTTTGGATGATGTATGCATGACACAGTGTGCAGATGATGTTTTGTTGAGTTGTACACTTGAAACTTTTATGGTTCTGTGAGCCACTGTCACCTCAATAAATGTAATTTTAAAAATTTTTAAGAGAAAAGAAAGAAATGAAGATAAGGCTGGTAGTATACACATTATTAATGTTTTCTACCTCTGGAACAGGAAGTTGACAGGTGCTGATGGAGACTTTCCTCTCTCATTGTATATGTTTTGGGAAATTTTAACAATGAATAAGGATTATTTTTGTAACATACACAAGGATTTTTTTCCTTTTTTTAATTTTATTTTAATTATTGTTCAAGTACAGTTTTCTCCCCTTTACTCCCAATCCAGCCCACCCACTCCTCCCTCCCAACTTCCTTCCCATTACCACCCTCCCCCTAGTTTTTATCCATGTGTCTTTTAACTTTGTTCCTGTAAACCCTTCCCCTTTTCCCCTGAAATTCCCTCTTCTCTCTATATTTTATTGATTATGCTATAATAGTTATCCCATTTCCCCACCTTTATTCCCCTCTGCCCTGCACAGCCCCTCCCACCCACATCCCCGACACCACCCCCGCTTTAGTTCACATCCATGGGTCATACATATAAGTTCTTTGGCTTTTCATTTCCTATACTATTCTTAACCTCCCCCTGTCTATTTTGTACCTACTATTTACACTACTTATTCTCTGTACCTTTCCCCCCTCTCGCCCCCTCTCACTCCCCTGCTGATAACCCTCCATGTGATCTACATTTCTGTGGTTCTGTTCCTGTTCTAGTTATTCGCTTAGTTTGCTTTTGTTTTAGGTGTGGTTGTTACTAACTGTGAGTTTGCTGTCTTTTTACTGTTCACATTTTTTTTCTTAGATAAATCCCTTTAACATTTCATAAAATAAGGGCTTTGTAATGATGAACTCCTTTAACTTGAGCTTATCTGAGAAGCACTTTATCTGCCCTTCCATTGTGAATGAAAGCTTTGCTGGATAGAGCAATCTTGGACGGAGGTCCTTGCCTTTCATGACTTGGAATACTTCTTTCCAGCCCCTTCGTTCCTGCAAGGTCTCTTTTGAGAAATCAGCTGACAGTCTGATGGGAACTCCTTTGTAGGTTACTGTCTCCTTGTCTCTTGCTGCTTCTAGGATTCTCTCCTTCATTTTTACCTTGGCTAATGTAATTATAATGTGTCTTGGTGTGTTCCTCCTTGGGTCCAACTTCTTTGGGACTCTTGGAGCTTCCTGGACTTCCTGGAAGTCTCTTTCTTTTTCCAGATTGGGGGAAGTTCCCCTTCATTATTTGGTCAAATAAGTTTTTGATTTCTTGCTCTTCCTCTTCTCCTTCTGGTACCCCTATGATTTGGATGTTGGAACATTTAAAGATGTCCTGGAGGTTCCTAAGCCACTCCTCAATTTTTTGAATTCTTGTTTCTTCATTCTTTTCTGGTTGGATGTTCCTTTCTTCCTTCTGGTCCGCACCATTGATCTGAGTTCCAGTTTCTTTTCCATCACTATTGGTTCCCTGTGCATGTTCCTTCATTTCTCTTATCACAGCCTTCATTATTTTTCATCTAATTTGTGACCAAATTCAACCAATTCTATGAGCATCCTGATCACCAGTGCTTTGAACTGTGCATCTAATAAGTTGGCTATCTCTTCGTCACTTAGTTTTATTTGTTCTGGAACTTTGATTTGTTCTTCCATTTGGGCCAATTTTTTTTTTGTCTTGGCACACCTGAGCCATGAAAGATTAAGTGCCTAAGGCAGGTTCTGCTGAAAGGACTGATGTGCCTGAACTGACTCAGAACATGCAAGTAAAAATGCTAGAGTAACTTGTCCCAGTGTAAAAAGTCTACCTGTATCCACACAACTGCGGTTCCTTAGAAGAAAGTATGTTCTTGGTGGAAGGGATGGATCACAGCTCTTTTCTTTCCAAGTTTTCTGCCTGCTTCATTCCTTCCTCTGTAACATACACAAGGATTTTTAAAAGGAAAATTATTTCAGGATGGGAAATGAGACCAGTGTGCTCCTCATAAGCCTTCCCTTCAATCCTCTATTCTTGTTATCCACCAATACAAATTTAGAATATCTCAGGCAACAGAGGGCAAATTCAGATTCTGAAAGAGTCCAGGGTCTCTCACATGCTTTCCTTTTAGCCTAGAATATCTTCTTTCTTCTTTCCCTATTTGTACATGGTTAATTTCTTTTCATCTTGCTGTTTCTGCTAAGATGTCACTTTATTCAGAAAGATACCCTCACACTCTGTTCCATGTCATTTTCCTCCATTCCTTCTCCTATCCTGCCCATAAAGGGCTAAATCAAGGGCTAAGATAAGTGGAATGTCACTGTATTTAAATGTCCAGTGAGGGGGGAAATGGTAAGTTCAAGACACTATAAAGAAGAGTTATACCTCTAAGCTTAGTTTCCACTAAATGCCTTGTTTAATAGACACGTATTGAGGTTCCAGAGAACCCTGACTTCCACCATCACAACACCTACCATTCAGCTTTGTGATTGTCTGTTTGTTTGCCTATATCCCTCACTGAAATGCAATTTCTGTGGGACCATAAGGGAAGACTGCTAGTTCATCTTATTCTTCACTATAACTCAGAACTAGCACAATAGACACAAAATTTGTCTTAGCTTGAGATGCTATAACAAAATGCCACACAAACTGGGTGACTTAAATAACAAATACTTATATTTCACAGTTCTGGGGGTTGGAAGTCCAACATCATTACGTCGGTGGGGTCAGATCCTTGATAAGGGCCCTCTTCTGGGTGGCGGAAGGCTGACTTCTCACGTGGTGGAAAGGAAGCAAGCTAGTTCTCTGGCCTCTTCATATAAGAACACTAATCCCATTCATGAAGGCTCTACCCTTACAACCTGATTATTGACCAAAAGCCCCAGATCCTATCAAAATCACATTGAGATTAGTGTTTCAGCATATGAATTTCAAGGGGACAGAAACACTTAGTCCATAGCAATATTTATAGATGGGATAGATGTAAACATCACAAAGGTCAGAGACTTACTTAGGAGAAATGAGTCTGAAGATAGAAAAATATTGTATCTTTACTCTAGGGACTGTAGATTCTCATAATCATAGCACTGAGAAAAAACAAGAGGAACAGCTTTTAGTGGGAAAAATGTAAAGCGGCTTCTCCCTGACTAGATGATTCCCTTGACATAGGACAGGGTTTATCAACTGGATACAACACACATTTTTGAGGTGGATAATTCTTTGTTGTAGAGGGTGTCACGTACACCGTAGGATGTTTAGTAGAATCCCTCCCCTCTACCCACTAACTGCCAGTAACACAACTCCCCAAGTTATAACAACCAAAGTCTTGCCAAATGTTTCCTAGGAGGCAAAAATCACTGGCATAGGGTTTCCATTGACATAATACAGCAGTGCCATGTAAAAGAGGCAATGCTTTCATGCTCATATACAGCCCCCCTTTGACCTATGGTTTGATCCTTACAAGCAGAAATGCCCAAATGAGTGATTATAATCACTGGGTAGGTAGGGGCTTGGAGCAATAGTTTTATCTTAACTAAGTGACATGAGGGTTAATGTGTAGTCAACCTTTACTAAGCATTCCTAGGTTTGAGACTCAGTTCCAATTATTCTCAAATGATTCTGAAGGTTCATGACACATAGTCATTTGTCAGAGTGCTGGGGCATGAAATTGTACCATGTACTCGCTGTGGCTGGTACATGGAAGTAAGTCACTTAGCTAGTGAATGAACCTAGCTGATCACCCACCACAGCATTATTTTCTTTTTCCTTAAGTGCCTGCATCTTAACATGGCTTTGCTCTTTTCTATTGGAAATGGAGGATATAGTAATTTTTAGGAATTGGGTAGGGACAGGGAGGAGGTAGACATTTTTGTTAAAAGCCTGTACAAAGAATTCCAATTTGCAAGTAATACTGATGAAAATGATGTAAGAGTATGGTGGCTTATATTATTGGTAGAATTTAAGAACTTTATGAATTATTTTAGACACATATTGATAGGATTGTTAAAGACTCAAAGGGTTTCCTTAAAATTTTCAGTCACTTGTGGTCAAGATGGAGGCATAGATAGAAATGCTTTGCCTCCTTGCACAACCATAAGAAGGATAACAACTAATTTCAAAACAAAAAACACCCAGAGCTGCAAGAAAATTGAACTGTATGGAGGCCTAACAACCAAGGATTTAAAGAAGCCATATCCATCCAGATGGGTAGGAGGGGTGGAGATGGGGAGTCAGGGTGGAGAGAACGCAGTGTGGTGGTGGCAAGCTGGCAGGGGTGAGGCAGTGACAGCAGCCAACACAATGTGCAATTCCTCATTCAGCTATGGTGGATAAAAATCAGGGGGACACCTTGTGAACAAGAGATTCAAGCCACAGGCCAGACCACACAGCCCAGGGTTCCAGTGCCAAGAAAACAAAACATTATAACTTCTAGCTGTAAAAACCAGTGCAGGTTGGGACAGCAGAAGAAATTGCCAGTTTCTCAGAACAGCCCAGAATGTATGCAAACCCACCCACTCTGGGAACCACAATCAGGACAGCAGCTGGAGGGGCACCAGTCGCATATGGGAAGTGGGTAAAGTGACTGGAAATGGGTGAGTGCCAGGAAAGCCCCCAGAAGTCACCCAGCAGCAACATTGTTCCCTCTTTGACCCCTCCCACACATACGGGGCCACAAAGCAGTGAAGCAGGCTGCCTGCCCTGGAAAATATCCAAGGCTCCACCCCATTCAACTTAACAAGTGTGATAAGACAGGGATTCAAAGAGGCTCCACCTAGTACACAGACATAGGGAGGCAGTCAAATTGAGGAGACAAAGAAATATGGCTCAAATGAAAGAACAGAACAGAACAGAACCCCGGAAAAAGAATTAAGTGATGCAGAGATAGGCAACTTATCAGACAAAGAGTTTAAAATTTCAGTGGTTGGTCAGAATGCTCAGAGACCTCATTGAGCATGGCAAAAGCATAAGGGAAGAAATGAAGGCTACACTAAGTGAAATAAAGAAAAATCCACAGGAAACCAACAGTGAAGGAAAGGAAGCTGGGATTCAAATCAACTATTTGGAACATGAGGAAGAAATAAATATTCAACCAGAACAAAATGAAGAAATAAGAATTTTAAAAAAGAGGAGACTTTAAGAAGACTCTAGGACATCTCCAAAGGGGCCAACATCTGAATCATAGAGATGCTAGAAGGAGAAGAGGAACAGCAAGATATTGAGAACTTATTTGAAAAAAATAATGAAAGAAAACTTCTCTAATTTGGCACAGGAAATAGGTATACAAGTCCAGAGAACACAGAGAGTCCCAAACAAGTTGGACCCAAAGAGAGCAAACACCAAGACACATCATAATTAAAATGCCAAAGGTTAAAGATAAAGAGAATCTTAAAAGCAGTGAGATAAAGGCAGAGAGTTACCTACAAAGGAGTTCCCATGAGACCATAAGATCTCAAGATATAAACCTTGAGCACTTCAAGCATGTCCTAAAATTTAGAAGTCTCAGATGTGCCCTTTACTCTCTACACCCCAATCAAATTTCAAGCAGCTGGATGACTGCTTGTGTCCTTAATGCCACCAAACCCTCTTCCTTATGGTAATAAACAAATATATTCTCTATGTGTTATTTGGATTATGTAACTCCTATATTCTTAAGCATGTAGTACACAACCCCTATAGCATGTCAAATCCAAACAATGATCTTATTTGTGAATGAAAATTTAGGCTCAGCACAAAAAGTCTACAGTCCTTGATTTTCCATCTCTCATTTCTCTGAACACTCTCACTCAGTTCTTCACTGTGGTCTCCTTTGCCTAAACCTAGGTTCTTTCCTGCAGTCTCAACATTGTCTATCTTGCCAGGAGAAGTCCAGTTAAAGAGCCCTGTTTACTTCCTTTCTGCCATATCATATTACTTCTTGCCTTACACATTCTACTAAAAGACTTACTACCATGAAAATGCCATGAGGTATAAACTAAAAGAACATAATTTGTGGAATCAGACAGATCTAGGGATGAATCCATCTATGCTACTTCCCAAACATGTGAGATTGAGCAATTTACTTCATTCATCTCTACAATCCTCAATAGACTTGTCGTAAGGATTATTAAAATTGAATTTATCACCTGATCTCCCCCTCCACTCATACACACTTGTCACTTCAAACTGGATTTACTTTTCATTTTCCTCATCAATATTATTTCAGTCAGTGACATTTAGTCAATGAGCTTATTCCAGAAACCTCCATCACAAAGTCCTATCAGTTCTATGACCTTTTATCTCTTATATATACTTTCATCCAACTATTACCATTCTTACTTCATATCTTGCCTAGACCACTACATTAGCCTTCTAACTGGCCTTCCTCCTTTTACTCTCCATTTCCCCCATTAATTCTCCTCACAGCCTCTAAGGTGATCTTTAAAAAAAAGATTAATCAGATTTAATTGTGTTAATTAACTGTTTAAACACTTCCAATGGCTTCTACTTGAATTTAGGATACAAACCACATTTTGTATCATGACCTTCAGGAGTGTCTATAATTTATCCCAGACTATCTCTTTCTGGCCACATTTCCTACCACTTCTTTATATCTCACACCACTAACTCCTCATTCTTGAATTGTAAGTGGTATCCCTGCATCCACTCTTACCCATTTTCAATCCATTCTTCAAACAGCAGAATACCTAAGAATGCATTAAAGGATATAGAGGGAAGATATTTCTACATCTACCAATTCTATCTCTAAAATATACCTTAAGTTCATTCACTTATTTCCATTTTCACCCTGGTTCAAGCCATCATTATCTTTCACAAAAATTTCTCCAATAGATTTTTAACAGGTTTTCCCACTGCTTGACCCAACCCATCCAAATAATTCTCTGCATAGTAACTAGGGTGATATTTTCATAAGTTCACTGTGGTCATCTCTCTCCCCTATTTAAGATCTTCCAGTAGCTTACCATTGACTTCAAATTATCAGTACAACTTAATAATTAATGAATAGGGCTCTGAAGAAAAAAAATGGCTGGATTATTGGCTATAGAACCTTGGAAAAATAACCTTCCTGAAGCTCAGTTTACTCACCTACAAAAAGGAATAAGATTATTGGTGAAACTTACATGTAATACACACTCAGTAAAAATAATTTGTTATTATTGTTGTTAAAAATCCAATATATTTAGCCTTGGTAGGTGTGGCTCAGTGGACTGAGCACTCACCTGTGAACCTAAGGGTTGCTGGTTCGATTCCCAGTCAGGGCACATGCCTGGGTTGTGGGCCAGATCCCCAGTTGGGGATGTGTGAGTGGCAACTACATATTAATGTTTCTCTCCCTCTCTTTCTCCCTCCTTTCCCCTCTAAAAGTAAATAAACATTTTTATATTTTTATATTTAAATATATTATATATTTCAATAATTTTGTGGGGATGCATGGAGAACAGACCCCCCCAGAGGCCACACAGAAACTCTTTTAAAAGAGGAGCTGAGGTAAACTCCAGACAGGATAGAGTGGAGAGTATGGGCCCAAGACTCCAGAGAGAGAGCAGCAGACTAGGGACTGGACCACCGGGAACTGAACACCTCACATTTGCTGCAGCCAGGGAGGTCCCCTCACAGACAGACGAGACCAACCCCCACCTTCCATACTGCAGGCTCTGCAGGTCAATGAGGCCTGGCTCAGGAGCTCCCTGCAGGGTGTACTTCCACAGGGGAAAAAGGAAAAGCTCTGAAAGGGCCCTTTACTTGACACTGTGAGCTACACTGTTCCTCAGGCCCCGATACATTAAAACCAGCAGATCAGAGAGATTATAGACAGAAAGGTGGAAGAGGTACTGGCAGTTCTTTTGGTCATCAAATGAACCACTCCTGGGCACTGGGCTAATGGAAAGTCAACAGGGAACAACAGTGGGAACCAGCCAAATCTGAAGGAGACAGCACAGAGTGTGGATCACTTGTAGTCTTGAACAGACTGCCTAGGGCCACATTAGGACACCATCTGATATTACCATGGGCATATACTGAAAGAGAAGACAGTGGCAAACACTAGACTCTGCTGAGACAAATCCCACCACAGTCTTCTTCATGATTTGTGGTATTCTCTCCTGCATAGCTTTTTAAAATTCATTTATTGTCCTTCAAGTTTATATCTATTATTTCACTAGATTTTATATTTTAGTTTATTGCAAATTTTATATTTTGCTTCTCCCTTCTCTTACTCCATTTTACATTCTTCTTTCCTCTTGTTTTTGTTTTAAATTTTATAATTTCTCTTGCTAAGACTTGTTTCTATTCCATACTCTTACAATTTCTCCCCCCCCCCAGCATCTCAGAACCATTTTTCTTGTCATTAATCACCCCACATTATTTTTACCATTCTTAAAATGCCTTTATTCTCTCTCCACCTTTATCAGTCTTTATGTGTTAGTTGTTGATATGGTAGTTGTTTTGCATTTCTTCTATTTTATTTGTAGATCTTCACCATTTTTATATTTCAAATCTCAAATTTTATCATTCCCCTCTCCTACTCCGTTTGATTTCCCCCTGCCCTTTCTTTTTTCTCTTTTAAATTTTAATTTTTCCCTGTCTTACTGGTTTTTATTCCTCAGTCTTAGTATTCTTTCTCCAAATATTATATCAAAATCACTTTTCTTTCCTCTAGACATCTCATAAGCTTCTCTTTCCTTCTTACTCTAACTCCACCTTACATTAATCTCTGCTCGTATGTTGTTGATATTATTGTGGTGGATTTTTTCTCCAATGTGGTTTCTACTTTTTCAACAAATTTTTAAAAGTTTTGTTTAAGCTTAATATTATATGCTTCCTTTCTCTTATTCCATTCTGCTTTCTTCCCTTCCTTTTCTATTTATGATGTACAGTTTATTTTCTTTCCTTCTTTGCCTTGTTTCTATTCCCTATTTTACTATTTCTCTTCCCTCTATCCTCTTAAAATCATCTTTCTTTCAGTCATATCATATTCATTTTTCCTTTCTTATAATAGTCTTAATCTCTTTACACCTTTATTTATGTTTTCTCATTTGCTGTTGATAATGTGGTTGTGGGTAGGGGATATTTTAGCCACTATAGGTTTGTTTCTTGGGTTGTTTGGTTTTGTTTAGGCATCACCTATACATGGTGGGTGCTGGTGGGTGGTAGGACTCTCACTCAGCCAGCCAGAAGAAGGACACAATAAAAAATGGCCCAACAACAACCAAAACCCAATTATAACCATACAGACCACATAAATGGCATAAAGGGCATCCTGAGTGAATACAGCTCAGAAGATCAAGGAGATGGCACCACTGAATCCCACAGGTCTCCTACCACAGAAGGTCACACCAAAAAGTCAGAAAGTCAAAGCTGATCAATCTAATATTCAGAAACAAAAACTGAAGTGTCACCTAAAATGGAGAGACAAAGAAAATATCCCCAATTGAAAAGAAAGTAGTAATCCCAAGAAAGAATGCTAAATTAAATTGAGGGAAGCAAACAATCAGACACTGAGTTCAAAATAATGGTTATCAGGATGTTCAAGGAGCTCTGTGAAAACTACAAGGAACTCCATGGAAACTACAAGAAACTTACTGCAAACTACACCAGCATGAAAAAAGACACAGAAACTATCAATAAGAGCCAGGAGGAAATGAAGAATACAATATCTGAAATGAAAAAAAAATTAGAAGGAATTAAAAGCAGGCTAGATGAAGCAGAGGACCAAATCAGAGACCTGGAGGACAAGGTAGGAAAGAACTCCCAGACAGAGCAACAAAATGAAAAAAGACTCAAACAGAAGGAAGAGAGTTTAAGGGAGCTGCAGGACAACACATATATAATAATATTCATATAATAGGGATACCAGAAGGAGAAGGAGAGGAACAAGGATAGAAAACCTGTTTGAAAAAGTAATGACAGAAAACTTCCCTAACTTGATGAGGGACAAAGGTATGCAAGTTCAGGAAGCCCAGAGAGTCCCCATCAAGATGAATCCAAAGAGGCCCACTCCAAGATACATCATAATTAAAATAGCAAAATTTAAAGACAAAGAGAATCTTAAAGGAAGCAAGGGAGAAACAGCTAATAACATACCAGTGAGCTCCAGTAAGGCTATCAGCTTATTTCTCAACAGAAAACTATAAGCCAAAAGGGAATGACAAGAAATATTCCAAGTAATAAAAAGCAAAGGCCGGCAACCAAGACTACTCTACTCAGTAAGGCTCTCATGTAAAATACAAGGCAAAATAAGGAGTTTCCCAGATTAAAAAAAAAAGGATAATACAATACATCTCCACCAAACCAGTACTGCAAGAAATGTTAAAGGGACTGCTTTAAGAAGAGAGAGAGAGAGAGAGAGAGAGAGAGAGAGAGAGAGAGAGAGAGAGAGAGAGAGAGAGAGAGAGAGAGGGAGAGAGAGAGGGAGAGAGAGAGGGAGAGGGAGAGGGAGAGAAAGGAATACAGGTACAAAGTGAAAAATGGCAAGTAACAAGTACCTATCAAAAATAACTTCAAATGTAAATGGATTAGAAGCTCTAATCAAAAGGTATAGGGTAGCTGAGGTAATAAGAAAACATGACCTGCATATAAGCTGTCTACAAGAGACACATCTGAAAACGAAAGATCTACACAAACTAAAATGTAGGTACAAAAAAACTATTCCAAGAAAATGGGCATGAATAAAAGCTGGGGTAGCAATATTTATATCAGACAAAATAAACTTCAAAACAAAGGCTATAACAAGAGACAAAGAAGATCATTACATAATACTTAAGGGAGTTGCCCAACAAGAAGATATAAGCCTTGGAAACATATATGCACCCAACATAGGAGCATCCAAGTATATAAGGAAAATCTTGGAGGACTTTAAGAAAGATATTGACAACAATACACTCATATTAGGGGATTTTAACATCCCACTGTCAACAATGAATAGATCTTCCAAGCAAAGAATCAACAAGGATACTGTGGCATTGAACAACACTCTATATCAAATGGATTTCATTGATATTTACAGAACAATTCACCCCAAAGAAGCAAAATATACATTCTTTTCGAACACAAATGGATCATTTTCAAAGATAGACCACATGGTAGGACATAAAACAAGCATCAACAATTCCAGAAAATTTAAATCATATCAAGCATTGGCTCAGATGACAATGGCTTGAAACTAAAAACCAAAACCAACCTCAAGGAAAAAAATAAAAAATATGCAAATACATGGACATAAAATAACATGTTATTAAATGATAAACTGATTAACAATGAGATCAAGGAATAAATAAAAAATATCTGGAAACAAATTAAAATGAACACACAACAATCCAACACCTATGGGACACAGTGAAGACAGTGTGAAAGGGAAGTTCACAGCAATACAGGCCTAGCTAAAAAAAGATAGAAAATTCTCAAATAAACAACCTAAACCTACATCCACAAGAACTAGATGAACAAAAAACAAAGCTCAGAGAAAGTAGAAGGAAGGAAATAATCAAGTTAAAAGTAGAATTAAATGACATAGAAACTAAAAAAAAAGAAAAAGAAAAAAACGCTACAGTTCAAGGATCAATGAATCCAGGACCTGTTCTTTGAAAAGACAAACAAAACTGACAAACCTTTAGTCAAACTCATCAGGAAAAAAACAAGAGAAGACCCAAATGAATAAAATCAGAAATGAAAGAGAAGAAAAATCCAATACCTCAAAAATACAGGGAGACTTCCAGCCAAGATTTAAGCATAGGTAGACACACTGTGCCTCCTTATACAATGAAAATAAGGACAATGACAATTTAAAAACAAAAACAACCAGAACTGACAGAAAATTGAACTGTATGGAAGTCAGACAACCAAGGAGTTAAAATACACACATTCATTCAGACCAGTAGGGAAGGTCAAGTCCAGCAGCTGGGCGGAGAGGGATTGTGGCACAAAAAGCAATGGCACGGGGCATGCAACACCACAGCATGCAGACCCTGGGCGTGGGGTGGCAGCAGGCAGACCCAGCAAGGCAGTGATTGTGAAGCGAAGCAGCTGGCTGACTGGGCAACCCCACACTCACATGCAAATAAACCAGGCAAAAACAAACCATGCAACCCAGGGTCCCAGCACTGGGAAATAGAGCCTCAAGGTACTGATTGAAAACACCCGTGGGGGTTGAGGTACCAGGTGAGATTCCCAGCCTCACAAGAGAGTTCATTGGAGAGACTCATGGGGTCTTAGAATGTGCACAAGCCCACCCACCTGGGAATCAGCACCAGAAAGGCCCACTTTGCTTGGGGGAAGCAGTGGAAGGGACTGAAATCCAGAGAGTGGAGCAGGTGCCATTGTTCTCTCTCGGACCCTGCCCCCACATACAGTGTCACAACCCAGAGACTGGGTCACCCTGCCCTGGTGAACACCTAAGGCTCTGCCCCTCACTATGTAGCAGGTGCATCAAGACAAAAAATAATGGCCCAGATCAAAGCTCCACAGCAAATACAACTAAGCGACCAAGAAATAGCCAACCTATCAGATGCATAGTTCAAAGCACTGGTGATCAGGATGCTCACAGAATTGGTTGAATTTGGTCATAAATTAGATAAAAAAAGAAGGCTATGCTAAGTGAAATTAAGGAAAATGTACAGAGAACCAATAGTGATGGGAAGAAAACTGGCATTCAAATCAATGGAGTGGACCAGAAGGAAGACAGAAACATCCAAACAGAAAAGAATGAAGAAACAAGAATTCAAAAAAAAAAATGAGGACAGGCTTAGGAATCTCCAGGAAACCTTTAAACATTCCAACATCCGAATTATAGGGGTACCAGAAGGAGAAGAGGAAGAGCAACAAGTGGAAAAGTTATTTGAACAAATAATGAAGGAAAACTTCCCCAATCTGGCAAAGGAAATTGACTTCCAGGAAGTCCAGGAAGCCAAGAGAGTCCCCCAAAAGTTGTACCCAAAGAGGAGCACACCAAGGCACATCATCATTAAGTTACCCTAGATTAAGTATAAAGAGAGAATCCTAGAAGAAACAAGAGGAAAGGAGAGAGTTACCTACAAACGACTGCCAATAAGACTATCAGCTGATTTCTCAAAAGAAACCTTGCAGGCAAGAAGGGTCTCAAAAGAAGTATTTGGAGT
>PVIA01008561.1:20368-70474 GCA_004024845.1 Tonatia bakeri | reverse complement strand
AACAGACTGTCTTTGTGTATCTGTAGGACGGTGTCAGGGAGTTCACAGTCTGACACTGGGTCCTCGTCTAACAGACTGTCTTTGTGTATCTGTAGGACGGTGTCAGGGAGTTCACAGTCTGACACTGGGTCCTCGTCTAACAGACTGTCTTTGTGTATCTGTAGGACGGTGTCAGGGAGTTCACAGTCTGACACTGGGTGAACCAGCATCGCTCGAACCTGCATGAAACCACACGCAAAACAAAACTGATGGTTCATCCTGTTTGATGTCATGGCCTTAATATCATATTTGTTTACCCTCATTCTTTTGTTGTTAAACGCACTCTGGTGATTGTTTTGCTCTTTAGGTAAAGGGGGGAGATAAAGAACCTCTATCTCGAAAACACTGGGTTATAAACTGACTCATGGAAGCTGCAGACCAACCATCCAAATGCCCTTTGGTAAGTGGTGACCAGTAAAACCTAGTGCCAAGCAGGTTGCCCAGCTTGTTAAGGCTGATGTTGGCAGACTGACTTCTAAACATGTTTTTCCACTCTCTTTGGCAGGGATGAAGGGAAATGTGTTCATTTAAAAAGGTCAAGCAAATCAAGCTTGACTGGATCTACCCCAATGTGCACAATGGCAAAATGTCATTGACCGAGATTCTCTGCTGAAGCACGATCATTAAGAGATGCTGACCCAGTTTTCATGTTGCCTTTACTTTCTCTTTTTACATTTGGATTGCCTGGGTTACTGAGGATACTAGGAAGCAGAGGTCCCATTGGGTGAAAGATTCGTTGTGAATTGCCTAATGGCTCCATGAAGCACCTGTGAAATGAAATTTGAGGCTGAGCCTGGGATACTTTTGGATAGTATCAGAGGTAGATTGGACATTTCCCCCCCTAACTTTGAGGAAATTTGGCTAAAACAAATGTCATTGTACCCAGGGCTAGTTCTGAGCACCCGAAACCATCATGGTGTTGGGGATGAGACTGGAAGTTGAGATGGGTCAGAAGGAAGGGCCTCGCTGTGAGCTACGGTATGGGGGAGGGGCAGGAGTGGACCAGGGTGCACGGCACCCTGGCAGGATAACAGTTTATGCTCTTTCAAAGAGTTGTTGAATGTTCATTTAAATAAGTGACCTGTGAGCCCAACACAAAGTAGTATAAATATAAACCGTAATTGAAAAAGAATTTTAATTAAACCAAAACCCCAAAACAACGGCCTGCCTGGGAGAAGAGAAATGAAGCAGTTCTGTCACCCCCAAGAGCCTCTACTCTCTGGCCTGGGCAGGTGAGCTCTGGATCCAAACTCGTAGACCTCGCTAGCAAGCCCAAATCCAACAGCAGCCAAGGTACTTATTGCCTGTCATTAGCACAGCACACGCCTTGGGGTTTTATGCCCTATGTCAAGCATCTTATTACCACATATGGTACTGAGGGGAGTTGTAGGAACTACAATGTTCTCCACATCATTGCATTTCTGGTGGGACTTCGGTGCCCCTTACAGGGGCTGCCCTGGGTTAGCAACTGGCTGGCCCCTCCCTGCTGTGCTGAGGGGAGAACTAGTTACGCCAGGGAAGAAAATCCTGGGTGCCTGCTCTGAGTCGACACTGGGGCTCAGCCTCCCGAGGGAAGGAATCTTGGACTGTTCCTAGGCCCGCTGAGCATGCGTGGGCCAGCCCGCAGTCCTGAGGACAGAAGAGCGGCTGGGAGGTTCAAGCAGCCACCTCTAGCTCTGAGGCTGGGCTCACCAAACAATGGTCTCGTTGTGCTGAGTATAAACTACAAAATTTTAAAACATGATACAAATGCACATTTTAAAGAATCGTGAGCCTTGACATTCAGAGCTTCTCACATCAGTGACAAGTTCTTCTTTGTTAAATTTTGGCCATTGACTTGGTGCCACTTTCTCTACATTCCTGACACTCTCTCCTCCTTTTATTCATGTATTTACAGAGAGCATCCACTTTGTTTCAGCACAACTCTGGGCACTGGAGGTGGGACAATGAGAAGGAGAAACCCACACTCTGCTCTCCTGGACACTATGTTCCAGTGAAGGGACAGACAAAGACAAAGATGTAAGTATAATTACAATATATTATACAATATATAATATAACATATTGCATTATACTTACATATTTTTAAGGTGACGCTGAGTCTCTGCCCTAGGAGGAGGGAAGGAGGGACCAGAGAGAAGTGTCCCTTGCCTACAGTGCCTCCTCAGGCTTAGAACATGAATTCCTTCCTCTCCATGAAAATGTGAGCTAGGGGATAAGTGTTCCCTTCAACAGCAGCAATGCAGGAAGCATGGGTGAGATCAGAGGCTGACACTAGTGCCCTAGGTGAGGGGCACTGCAGCGTTGCTAGTCCCTCGGGCTGATCTTATATATCCTGGAGTCCCATGTCCCAAGCAGGGTTGGGCCTCAGAGGACCATGCCAAGAGTGAGGGGCCGCCAACACTCAGGCTTCCTGGCCCTCTCCGACTGCCTACACACCTGTTAACTCTGGAAATCAGTTGTTGCAACATGGTGGGGTTTCTCCATCGGGGATGACTTTGCACTGGATGGCAGAGTCACCTTATGGGTAGTGAAATGACTGCAATCCTGGCCTTGTGCTCAGCCACAGCACATCTCTGGTGACCTGGCTGGTGACAAGTAGGGAATTCAGGGTGAGGGGAGGCAGGGTGAGGAGGGGCAAATGAATGCAGATGGGGCTGACACAGTATAGCGGCATCGGGAGAGGCTGCGGATGAGTAGGTGGTTACTTTTGGGGGGGTGATAAAAAGGTTCTGGGATTAGAGAGTGGTGGTCACTGTACAACTTTGTGAATATATAAAACCATTGAATTGTCCACTTTTCAAGCGTGAGTTTTGTGGTATGTCAATTACATTTCAATTAACACCAAATTCAGCAGAAAGTGGTCATCTGACTTCAGCTCTTGCATTCTTCCCATCGCACCACAGGCACCTCTTACTTATGTTATTTTGTTTCCTTATTTTCCAACAGAGGAGAACACCTTAAGTTCAAAACCATTTGACAAATTCTGCCCCAGGGTTTCCAGGGACTCTGGGTTCCACTTTTGCTACAGTCTCAGTCATTTAATCCCAGTCCAGGTAAAAATAAGCACACTGCGTGACAGGAAGTCCAGGTCAGTGTTTGTACACAATAGCACAGTGTGAATGACCCTAAGAACAACACGTTTCTGAATCACTGTTGCGATGAGTAAGTGGACAGAAGGCAAGTGGGGTCGCAGTGCTGTTGAAGTGAGAGCTGAATTACAGTTTACAAACTGCCGGGTTCTGGAGGGGCTAGAGAAGGGCTGCAATTAAAATCAGTAACCCCATATTCTAAACCCAACATGGCAGAAAGAACCAGCTTGATAGGAGAGACAAGGGAAGAAAGCACATTGTGCAGAAGGTGAGACTCTTGTTGGGGGGATGAAAAGATGCTGTACTGCTTCCTACCACCACAGTAATACCTGTAATCCAATGGCGTGTGCAGCCTCACCACCACGAGCCCTGGAATTACTGGGAAATTCAGGCAAGGAATCTTCTGGCTCAGCCACTGAATAGCTCCTAGACCCGAAGGAAGCCACATCCCCTCTCTGAACTTCAATTTCTTCACCTTTATAGTGAGGGCGTTAATAATTCACTCCTGCTAAGGTCGTTATGAGGGTTAATTGAGACACTGCAGGTGCACGCTGCCTGCACACAGTAAGATGTCAAAACTGTGATGGCTCTTCCTGGCTGTGAGGCAGCTGGGGAGGTATTATGGCCTGACTTAACAGACAGAGAAACTTCAGCCAGAGGAGTGATTCATGGCTTCTTAGAGACAGAGCTGAGTAAATTCCTGTTTTGTGGCCTGGCCCAGTAGACTGTTGATATTGTCTTAGAGATAATACACGAAGGAGGTACCCAAAGGCAAAGCCGAGGTCGTAGCCTCCTAGAGCTGCTTTCCAGAGAGCACAGATTACAGACTGTCTCCTGCCTTATCTTTTTTTTCTTTTAAGTCTCACTTGAGGATAGTTTTTCATTGATTTTTTTTTTTTTTAGAGAGAAAAGAGGGTGGGGGGGGAGAGAGAGAAAAAAAAGAGAGAGAGAGAAACATCAATGTGAGAAACATCAGTCGATTGCTTCCTGCACGCACCCCGACTGGGCATCAAACCCACAAACTAAGTATGTGCCCTAACTGGGAAGCGAACCCACAACCTTTTGGTGTGCAGGATGACACCACAACCAACTGAGCAACCTGTCCAGGGCTCCTGCCTTCTCTTTTGAAACAGCAAGCCAAGCTGGCCCAAGACATGCTACCCTGCTCACCGGTCCTGCTAGTTCAGGAGAAATCCCGAGCTCCCTGCTGTGACATTGGAGGCCCTGCAGAGATGGGCCCAGTGCCCTCCCAGGCCTCCCTCCTGCAGCTCCTTCCCTTGGTGGGCTCTCCACCTTTCCTTTCATGTGCTATGCATGTTACCCTACGTGCCTTACCACTACCCAGGACTTCTGCTTAGACTGATTGCCCTTACCCCTAAACCATCATCTGCCACTTATCCTTGGAGGTCTGTTTCAAATGCTGCTGGCTGGAGAAGCTTCTTCACTCACACAGTCCTCATTAGTTCCTTCAACCACCATGCCCACGTGGCTCCCGGACGGACATAGAAACATCAGTGAGTCCTTAAGCCCGCAGACTAGGTGTCTGAAACCTCTATTGGATGGTAGAATTCTGCAGTTAAATAATTAAAGGCCTTGTGAAAAACAATTTCAGACACTGAGGTCACATGTCAACCAAACAACCTTATTTTTCTTTTTGCACTTAACTAAAAGAATAGGAAGTGTACCATTACTAAATCATCAGTAATATTTCTGCACACATTAAGTAGTAATTCCTTAGAAATGTTTGAGGCTCTGCCTCCATTGCAGTTTCAATGGTAGGCTTTTGTACACGTTTACTTCATATGTATAACTAGAAGTATTTTTTTCTTGTCTGATTTTATGACTTGAAGCTGGCGACTCTTGTCATCAGTACCCACCTTGTCTCAGAAGCCCACTTAAATGCACGTTAGCTCCCTTCCTTTGCACGAATGGAGGAATGCAGTTAAATGCCAGGGTGTAGTTTTTGTCATTTTTTTATCTTTCCCAAGGATACTTTGTAAATACCTCTCTTCCTGCCCTGCTTTAGGAACTACCATCTTTTTCTCTCCAGCAACCCTTCTGTTTTCTCTGATTATACCCAAAGACGTGATAAGTGATTCTCTAGTTGCTGGGAAGGCGTGTAGAAGAAAATATGCAAATCCCCAAATTTGGCAAAAGGAAAATGTGTCACTAGGATGTAATTACCTTAATTATCTTAACTGGGGACAAGATAGAGAAATGCTGATTGAATTATGAGCAAGTTACATATAAGAGTCTATCTCCCTGCCCTTTGAGAATAGGGCTATAATTTATCCAGCTCTGTATTTCCAGTACAAGTCCTATTTCATGTAGATGTCCTAATAAAAGTTTGTCTCGTGGATGATTGAACAAATACATTTGTAAGATAGAGCCAGGATGACTGAAACACAGGATGAACTTAGGCCTGAAGGGCTATAATAATAACTCCTGTTTTTGTTTGGTTCAGAGAAGGAAGAACAACAAAAGCACCAGCCTATTGTTTGGGGAAGATGATGTAATGTTTACAGGTGACAAAGAGAAAACACAACTGTTTTTCAACTTTGTCACTCTATCAAGATTTCCGTGATAACATCTACAGACTGAAAAACATGGGGACCAGGAAATGGAAGCCCAAAATACAGAACAGAAAGGCAGAAAAACACCTAATTGTTTTGAATAAGTTCATATCCTGGTTCAGATAAATTATATACAAATAGACTAGACTCTCTGTCAATAATATTTGAGGAATTATGGGAAAGGGGAAAGTCCTAAAAGATTGGAGACAGGAGAACACTGCCCTAATTGTCATAAAAGGAAAGAGTGAAGTCTAGAAACTGTGCAACTAATTGTTAGATGGATGCTTTGTGAACTCAGTCCAGTGCATAGAAATTCACCAAGAGCCAGAGTGGTTCACTGTTAAGTCATGCCCAGTGAACCTTATTTCCCTTTTAATCAGGACACTGGGCAGGTCAGATCAGTGGTATCCAGCAGGCATGGGGTATCTGGATTGTAAGAAGGCATTAAACAGACTCTTTCATAATAATTTTGGCACAAGATGAAGACATGCTGATTGAATTAGAGAGAGACTAATCTGTAACTTTTTGAAAGATGGAAAGATTGATTGAAGAATGAACGACAAATTGGAAGACTTTTAGATACATCCTAAGCTTTTATCTTAAACAGTCATATTCAATGTTCTTATCAATGACTTGGATTCATACTGTATGTCTTATTAAGTGTGAATTTCATATAAAAATGGATGATGTGAGTTTGATGGTAGAATTAAGGCCCAAAATAATTTCAGCAAGTGCAACAGTCACCTGATTTCAACAAGGTTTTAAGCATTAACTGTCCCAGCAGAGGGTGGGACACATGAGGGCTGAGAGTAGTCTGTGGGTGAGTTAGGGCTTTAATGGATAACTAGCTCTGTGAGAGCCAACAGTATGTTCTTGATACCAGAAAACTGAATTTAAACCTTCAAATCTTATTGGAAGTATTAATATCCAATAACCAGAAAATAATGAATGCCATTTTAAAAAACAGGAGTGTAGTCTCTGGATAAAAAAAAAAAAATCCCATCCTTTGTTTTGCGGAGCAGACAACATCTGGAACATGGGGTTCAGCTTTAGGTGGTGCAAGTTAAGAGGGACTTTGACACACTGGAGGACATGCCAGAGAGGGCCACTGGGGTGATCTGGGGCCCTACATGCACCCTATGAGGAACTATTGAAAGTCCTGGGAATGTTAAGCCTCTAAAGGGGAGGACTGTGGGAAAATGAGAGCCATTTTCATGAATCTGGGTAAAAAGGCCAGGACTAGAGAAGAACGAGAGTTGGGGTCAGGGCAGGGAGGACTTATTGAGATACTGGGATTCTCACAGGGCAGGAAGATGCCCGGGCAATTGTGGCAGGACCAGGTTCCATGGCAGCAGGTGCTGGAGGACTGGAGCCATGGACAAACCAGAAGTCTGGAGAAGAACTACATCTGAACTCAGGGAAGTCAGTATAAACGCCAAGCCTGGAGGGTGGGGGGTATGGGGACAAGGGGTCATGGTACAGGCCATAGAGCTAAGAGCTAGGAGTCCAGTGGAAATGGGACCAGAGCAAAAGTGGGTGGGAGCAGGTGTTGGGTACAGTCTGGGCCACCGTAAGGACCATATGGGTGGGATGAATGGATGGTGTGTTGTATGAAAGGACCAGTAGTGGGACAGCCATCCATAGGGTGAGTAGCTGCTAACAGAGAGATAGCAGTGCCTGTTCTGTGTTCATGTGGGGCAATGATGGTAACTGAAAGGATGAGGCATGAGGGAGTCACAAGTTAGTTATCACTTGACAGTCAGACAGGAGGAATGAGATAATCCCAGGGAGTGGAGACAGTGACTAGTGCTCACGAGCTTGGAAGCAAGAGTGACTTGTGTTTATTATTTATTTTATTAATTAAATATTTTTTTTATCCTCATTCTAGAGCATTTTTAAAAACTGCTTTTAGGAAGAGAGGAAGGGAGAGAGGAAAGCAGAGAGAGGAATACAGATGTGGGAGCGAAACATTGATTGGTTGCCTCCCCTACACACCCCAACCGGGGCCAAAACTGCAACCTAGGTATGTGCCCTGACTGGGAATTGAACCCACAACCTTTCAGTTATGGGACAATGCACCAACCAACGAAGCCACACCAACCAGGGCCAGAGTAGCTCAGGTTCAAATCCTGGCACTGCCACTAGTCAACTCTGTGTCCTCGGGCAAGTTCATTTAACTTCTCGAGCCTCCCTTTCCTCTCTAGTGTGAAGGGGACAATGATGCTGACTCGAATGTTGTCGGGGGTAGTAGTGGATTCTCAGGTGCCTTGCTTCTATGTTCTCCTTTCTTCTTTTTCATTTATTTTCTTAACTGTGGTAGGCTGACTGCAGCTGAATGCAGTGCCTCGTTTCTAAGCCAAATCAGGGGTAAATACTCCTACAGGAAAATCTGACAAAGTGGGTGGCACCAGGGTTGACAGCTCTGTGCCTGGCAGGTCATAGAGACGAGTTGTCCTTCCAGGGTCATTATTTCAGTAGACTATCCCCTTGTCCAAGAAATGGAATGTAGTCTCTGGCAACATGGTGGTTGTTCCTAACATCCCCCTTCCCTTCAAGGGAACTACCTAGAGCTTCAGAGAGTTAGTTTAAATGAGGTTTGTTTGTTTTTTATTTTCACAGGGTAAGATGTCTCTAAACAGTAATCAGATTCCCCTTATTAGCAACCATGTAGGCCAACTTTCTTGCCTTGCCCACAACACCTTTCTTCTCAGACTGTTCCCACACCCCACCACCCATGCATCCCAGCTGTTCAGCCAATAAGGTGGCCCAGACTGTACCCAACACCAGCTCCCACCCACTTCTGCTCCGGCCCCATCACCACTGGACTCCCAACTCTTGGCTCATGGCCTGTACCATGACCCCTTGCCCCCACACTTGGTGTTTATATAGACCTCCCAGAGTTCTGACCTAGTTCTTCTCCAGACCTTGGGCATCTATTCTGCTCTCCTCCATTCATGAATAGTCTTGGTTCATATTTTTAGGAATGCCTTAGAAAAATATGCATACCTTTTCAAAATAAATAAGTGTATTTTTTAAGTGGTGAACAATCAAAACCTTAAATTCAAATGCATGTGTAGAGATCACACCTCCCAGCATGAGGGAACACACCTTAGCAGCACTGGTGTGCACTGCATGAATGATGCAAAGCTTTCTTCTTATCCTATGCAAGCTTTTGGTCTTCCACTTTGGGAGCAGTATAGAGCAAGACTACTTGTATATAAAGTCATAAAATCAACCCCAATAATGATTAGGTAAGCTTTTAAGAAATAATTTAGAGAAGTAAAAAGAGAAGCTGACTGGATTCTAGGAAGTTTGGGTTTTCCTAGAGCCCAGAGTATGGCCACAGTCAACCCTAGGGAACATCAGCACATCAGCAAGCCTGTCCATGGGTGTCTGACGGTGGGCCTGGGGCCTGGCTGAGGGCAGGACTTGAGCAACTGGTGGGTCGATGTATGCAACTGTTCAACCCCCGTCTCTACAATCACTTATCTGACCACGGCATATCAGTTATGGGTCACTGGTAGACACTGGTAGACACTGTAGTTCCCTGTACATTTTCCTTTATTTCACTTTTCATAGCCTTCACTTTTTCCTCTATTTTGCAACCATACTCAACCATTTTTGTGAGCATCCAGTGTTTTGAACCCTGCATCTGAGAAGCTGGCTATCTCTTCATTGCTTACTTCTGTTTTTGGAGTTTTGATCTGTTCTTTCATTTGGGCCATATTTCTTTGTCTTGGTGTAGCTGTTACTTTGTAAGGGGCAGAGCCTTAGGTATTCTCCAGGGCAGGGCAGCCCACCTTACTGCATCATGGTGCTGTATGAGGGAAGGGGTCAGAAAGGGGACAATGCTATTTGCTTGACTCTTGGCAGGCTCTCAGTCACTTCCCCCACTACCGGAAAGCAACTTGGGCCCTTCTGGCACTGATTCCCAGGTGAGTGGGTTTATGTATGTTCTAGGGCCCTGTGGGTCTCTCCAGTGAACTCTCCTTTGAGGCTGGGAGTTTCTGTTGACACTGCAACCCCCACAGCTTTTTATAGCCAGAGGTTTTGAGGCTTTCTTTTCCTGTGGCAAAACCCTGGGTTGTGTGTTCTGTCTTCCCAGTTGTTCTTCCCAGCTTATCTGCATGCACACGGGACCACCTGGTTCTCCAGCTGCCGCCTCACCCTCCCAGTCTGCTAGCCTCCACCTTGCCGCACATCCTCCCCACCCTGGCTGCCTGTCTCCGCCCCTCCTGCCAGTCTGGATGAATGTTTCTTCTTTAACTTCTCTGTTGTCGGATCTCTATACTGTTCAATTGTCTGGCAGTTCTGGTTATTTTTTGTTTTTAAATTTGTTGTCCTTCTTTTGGTTGTGTGAGGAGGCAAAGTGTATGTACTTACACCTCCGTCTTGGCTGGAAGCAGCCAAAAGTCATTTAAATAGTTGAGGTGTGAACAAAGGTAATTCAAAGTTTAATAATTGTTGCTTTGTTCCATGAATAGAAAATGTGGACATGCCCTTTGCAAACAGGGCCTCACAGAGTGGAAATGATTTGTATTTAATTCTCATGTTTACCACATCCCAGCTCAGCAGAGAGAAAACAGCTCATCGGTGACTTTAATATTAACACGTACAAAGGGAAACATGAATAGTGTTTGGCTCAAGCAGAGAACATAAAATAACGACAGAAATGTGAGTAAATTATTCTCACAGTGACTCAGTAATTCTGAGGCCCCACATGAATCATTTGTAGAGGCCAAGAAAATATCAATACAGAAGACATTGTCCCAAAGAGAAGGACAAATCTGACATTCTGTATTAGCTCTCTTTGTTATTTATGGTAAAAAACACATGATCTTTGGAACATGTAATTTTATTGCTGAACTCTATACAGGCTGGCCTCCGGCCAGTGCTTAAAATAGTTCTTGCAACTATCTGGCAGATGGAGAGATTATTGCCACAAGCCTCCTGGGCTTGCCGTTCTTCTCCTGGCGCAGACTCAAACCTGGCCCCTAAGCTCCCGCCTCCCACCCGGTCTAGAGCAGAGCGCCCCTTTCCCCACATTACGGAGGGGCTTCCCCAGCACAGACCCGGCACCTCCACACATTGGTGTCATGTATCTTAGCTTCTCTCTTTCTCAAACACCGAACCAAACCAAAATAAACCAACCAACCAACCAACCAACCAACCAACAAAAACCCGTTATTTCTCCATGCTTCACAGCACAGGCTGAGTCATAAAGGCCTCTAGTCATTTCAGGACTTTTCTCTTCCACATAGGAGAAGATTTCATGCTTGACTGCATGCTGATGTTTCCTGCTGCTTTTGCTGTGGTGTGCAGGGAGCCTCCTGGCACTGTGGGGCAGAGGAGGCTGAATATTAAGTTCTCATTGTGATTCTGCCACTAATGGGCTGTGTGAGCTGGGCAAGACCTGGTGCTTCTCTGCTCCTTGTTTCTCCCTCTGTATTGGGCTGGGGTTGGGTAGGGATCAGAGACTTCCAAACCATTGAGCAGAGATGCTTCAAGGGATCTGCAAACTCATTAAAATATTCAAGTGTCTTTAAACAGTAATAGCACAGCAAGAATAATCAAATAGACCGCATTCCAATTTTAAGCGTAGGAAAGATGAGCACATTAATTTGTGGTTCCATGTAAACTTAATGCTGTAGCCTGGGAAAAAATCTTGTCTGGACACGTCCCGTGAATATATTTAAATGTCTTGTAGATGTGCACCAATCTGGATGGTTGTCAGTGCTCACCAGTCTTGTCTTAAGATCAGGGCTCTGCACGTGGTGAGCAGAGCTCCTGTGCGCCACACTGGGTCCGGTCCTTGCCAAGCTCAGATGCATCTGCCTGGCACACACTCTCGTTACAGAATAATTCTCATTTGTGCAATGATTAGTGAGTGCCAAACACTTTGCCACGTGGAAGCATTATGTTATTGCAATTTCTGGGTGCTTAGTGCCACGTGTATATAATCCTGAAGCTTTAAGGACAGATTTTTCAAGGTGTCTCCTAAGGTTGAGAGAAGGTTGTTAAAAGGCTAGAACCATTTAACAGTTACCTGTGTGGTAGGTCCTTCTTGAACTGAGCAACCAAAACAGCAAGTTGTTATAGATAGAAAAATATAACTTTCATGTCCCAGTTTCAACATAGTTTCTTGGTCATACTTTTTTTTTCAGGTTACAATGAACAAAAGTTATAAGTTTGAATTAAAATAAAAATATATTAATAAAATATATGCAGATATTTTACAAATATCAGGATCCAAGGTAAGATTTCGTTTGAAAGAAGAGAGATGTTTCCTACTAAAAGTGTTTGCAGCCCCCTGGGAGGAGAGGGACACCTATCTGGTGCGACGATTAGGGGCCACCAGAGGGGTCTTTGATGTTGCTGTGGTTTCCTTTACCAAGAGGCAAAGTCTTTCTTGTCTTTGATATGGGTGAATAGTTATCATGCCATGCTTTTAGAAGAAACTTCCAGAGAAGTAGCATGAGGTGGGAAAGATCAGCATTAGCACCTTTCCAGAGAGTTGGTTTTGGTTTCAAAAACAAAATAGAAAAGGGGAATTTCAAGGACAATAGAAATGGGAGTTTTCTGATATTCCTCCATGGTTTTAACAACAGAATTTTTGTTCTAATTCTAGGGAAGGTAATTTCTTGGTAATCAGATAGCGTGGGAGGCTCAGAATTTATACAGTGCCAGCTATGAGCTCATTGTGCTAGGCGACGTTGTCACGTGTGTGATCTCTTCATCCTTGCCACAACTTTGCAAGGTAGTTACTGTTATTTCAAATTACAAGTGAGGAAGTGGTCATGCTGAGAAATTATATGATTGACTCTAAGTATTCTGCCTGGTAAAAGGCAAATGGGGATTGAGAACCTGGCCTTTGCTTCACATTCCACAGTGGGGCAGAGGAGAAGGCCCCTAGCCTTTCTTCCTTTGGCTCTAACTAGAAGGAGATTGTGCTCACAGCCTAGACACCAGATGAAACTGGAGGTGGCAGGGTCTGCACTGTAGAACTGAACTCATTAGTACTTAGGTTTGGCCTTTGCAGGGAATCACACTGCACCCTGAGCTCAACCACATCTTCTGGTTTTCCCCCGGAGAAATGTAGATGGAGCTCCTGGGAAGGAAAAGTTAAGGGAGAAAGCCAGCTGAGTCTGATTCTCTGAACCTATTCTTGTGGAATTTTGTATTTGTTACTGATTGATATCAGTCACAACTCTTTCTCGCACCCAGCTCATTCTAGTTACTGATTTAACTGGGGTGTGGTAAGGTCATGTGGCTGCTATTCCATACACAGGGCTCTGCAGACGTCATGTCCTGGTGGGCAGAGACTGCCCCGTTCCCACTCCCAGCACCTGACAGACCAGTGCTCAAGCACAGTTACCCCCTGCAGAGATGGGCCCCAGAAAGGTGCACTAAAAAACCCTCCAAATCTCCACTGGTAATTTTGTTGTAATATAATCAGGGTTGAGACCCACTTACCTACTACATGATAGATGGTCAATTTATTTTTCTTGAGCAATTCAGTAAACAGAGATCGAATGTGCAGTGACCATGGAAACGTGCGGCGCAGATTTCCTGCTGCAGGAGTATAATTAGCTGAAGGCCCCAGCTGTGGCCTCTCTGCATCTAGCACTGTGTTTGCACAAGACCATGCTTCCTGTGCACTGCTTCCAGTCTGTGACTGAGCACGGTGGGGATACTCGTGGAGGCCCACTGCTGTGAGATGCAGGACTCCTCTGATGGGCAGTTTCGACTTGAGGATACCCTACTGTAGGAGACCATCCTGCGTGGGGTGGGCCCAGCTCCCACTCAGAGATGCACAGGACCCACACCCACGGATAGGTTCTCCTGTAGGGAATCAGGCTTGCATGTACCTAGGCTGCTTTGAGTCTTGCTCTTGCTAAAAAACTCCCTACCCTGAATTGAGGACATTTACTGAAAAGTTACTTCCTAAAATCCATGCTAAATCTTCCAAGGGTGAGCATAATGGTTTAACCACTTTTGCCTTTTCATTTGCAAATATCCCTCTTCTGTGATGTAATTAGTGGCATTGGCTCCTTTGTTTTCTGTAAAAGGTAACCAACTAAAGCGAGCCTGTGCATAGTAAATGAGGACCATCACTACTGGGAGGGATAGAAATAAAGGCCTCTCATGACAGAGGCCACGGCTTTTGCTCCCCTTGAGTGAAAAGCCATGCTGTCCCTTTTCCTCCACTGGACTTGGTAGTCCATGTGAATGTCTCATTTTATCCATAATGATGTGGACACTGGGGCCAGTGTCTGCATCACCCTACTTGAATTTTGTTCCCCAAATTCATATTTTGAAGTCCTAGCTTTCTAGTACCTCAGTATGTGACTGTATTCAGAGATAGGGTCTTTAAAAAGGTAATTTAGTTAAAATGAGGTCATTACAGTAGGCCCTAATCCAATATGACTGGAGTCCTTATCAGAAAAGGGGGTTAGGACACAAACCTATAAAGAGGGAAAATGACATGCAGACATAAGGAGTAGACAACCGTGTACGTACAAGAAAAACCTCAGAATAAAACCATTCCTGCCAACATTTTGATCTTAGATTTCGAGTCTTTGTGAGGAAATGTCTGTTGCTCAGGCCATCCAGTCCATGGTCCTTTGGTGTGGCAGCCCTAGTACTAATTTCAGTTTAACTAAACATTCTTAGAACTGAGCTGCAGTCTGAGACTCCGCCATCCCCAGCCTCCCTGTGCTCCCTCTCCCCTTTCACAGGTGGCACACCGCACTTGGTCCTGAGGGCTCCCTCCACATTCGTCCTCTGGCTCCCCCGACTTACAAGTGTTTCCCAAAATCAGTCTCTTGGGTATCGAAGCCCATGTTGGCAATCTGCTTCTCAGAGAACCCAAACTACTACAAATGTGAAGAAAAAAATTATTTGCAAATATAATATCTTCCTGCGATTTTTAGGAAATAAAATCTACTACTGGGTGATATATTTTTTTGGGGGAAAATAATAAGCTCAAATTTGTTTTGGACATAAGTCCCACTTGCCAGTATAGACAGGTTTCCTACCCTGATTTTCTGGGTGCCACAGCTGTCTTGGGCTGCTTGGGAAGAGAGAAAGGGAAGTGACCTCCATCTGGTCAAATCAGACCATGCCAGAGCTGAGAAGGACCTCAGAGATGATCACACACATCCTGCCCCTCACCTCACACCCAGGGAGACTGAACGCCCAAAGGGGTGAGTGTCCAATGGACTCATCTAGGGTCACAGAACTGACAAATGAAGTGTTACCGGTAATTCTGGGGTTGCATTTCTTAGCATAAACTGGAGACTGTTATTTAAAATGATGTATTTAGATAGCATATGAGTTACTAGTCACTTCTACTGGTTATCTCTGGTCCTGTTAATGAAATACTGAGTTTCTGGTAACACATATGACCAGTAGGAAAGATGTCTCTCTCCCTTTCATCAACACCTGCAGCTATTTGCAGGTATTCAGCCTCTGCAGCGTGAGAGTGGGTTGACTTTTAATGAGCAGTCACGGAGGAAAAGCCTGGCTCAGTAACTGGGGCCACAATACACCCGTACAGAAGAGCCTGGGGCGGCAGCAGCTGGAGGACAGTCAGCGTCTTCATCCATCCATCTGCAGCACATCTCTGGAGCCCTCGGGGGCGGAGCTAGAAACAGAGGCTTAGTTTGAGTCCAAGGCCCCACACCATTCCCATTTCTTCAAAATCATTGTTAGTGAGTGGTTTGTGCTGTTAATACGGGAAATGATCCTCATTGTTAGTGAAGTGGATCATCCTCTGCTTTCACACTCCTTCCTGAAGCAGAAGGCCAATTTAGAGCAGAGTCATAGGATTAAAAAAATCCACAATTCCTGGGTTAAAAGAGGCCTCAGGGCCCAGACATTTTCTTCTAAAACGTTGACAACTTTATAGGCAACAATGAAGCAGAGCCTGTATCCCAAAGGAGGGTCGCTAGCCACTGTAATGTAAGTTTACTTATAAAAACAGACAGCTGGCCTGCAGGCTGTAGTTTGCCAGTTCGACTTTTTAAAATATTTGATAAAATATTATTTAACTTGTGGTTGAGTTTTTGGTGGCCACTCAAATTTCACATATGAGGTGAATCCCAGCTCTGGGGTACCTATTGTTCTGTCCAGCATTTATTCCCCTTTTCCCTGGTACCATATGCCAAGTTTCCTTTGCAAGCAATCCCTCTGTCTCTATTGGCTTAAACCAGGCAATACATCTCTTCCCCACAGGATGGTTGGTTCAAGAGGTGAGCAATTAAGCTTGTCCAAGAAGAGTGAACTTAGGACTGAAACTGAGAATGCAGAAATGCAGACATTTTCTCCTCTTGGCTTATGGTGTGAAATTACATGGTCAGGAACTGCTGGGTCCAGACCACCCTCTGGACCCAGTCATAAAAGAAATGCAGGGATGGATGTAGTTTCTGTGAGGTCTATAGCTTACACAGTTTTGGCATTCTCTTTAAGAAAGTGAACACACAATTACAAATACATAAGAAAGAATAAAATTGAATTAAGTTGAATGAGAGGAGAAGTTATAACAAATCATGAATTAGAAAGACCTGACAAATGACATAAACATCACAAAATCTGAGTAAATAGCACATCATTTTATTAATTAATATCTAACACACCTCTCAAGTACTTATTCCATGTTTTTGGCTGAGTACTATTTGATCACATCTTTATATGACAAGATTTAGTGATATTTTTAGATAAAGGACAAAAAATAGTCTTTCCTTTTCTAAATATGTTTATTGATTTTAGAGAGAAGAAGGAGGGGAGAGAGAGAGAGAGAAAAACGTTGATGTAAGAGAGAAAATTGATTGATTGCCTCCCATACACACCCAGACCAGGGATTGAACCTGCAACCTAGGTATGTACCCTGAGGAGGCATCAAACCCCCAACCTTGTAGTGTACAGGACGACTCTCTAGCCACTGTGTCACCCAGCCAGGACAATAGTCTTCCTTTAGTATGGATGATTAAAATATTTTATTATCAGTAGTATAGAAAAGTTTGTTTCAGTGTCATTACTTGTTGGTAATGTCATGTAATACTTTTAGGGTTACTGTAAATTATGGATAGCTTTAGCTTCATTAATTTCATGGTAAATCTATTTCTTATCTAATTCCTTTCTCCAACATAAACTATGTATGAGATAATGTCTCCCTGCCTCTTAAGATCTATGTAAGACTTAAGCTCAAATTCCTGTTCCAGACTTTATAAAACATAAAATGCCCTCTCCAAGGTTTCTGGAATACCTGGGTAGGGCCTTATATACTTGCTTGTGGTAGATATTTTGGGGTAGTCCAGCATCTATTCACTCTATTTTTACTGACAGTATTTTCGGTCTTGCCTCCCCTCCTCCATTATGTAGCTGAATGTGACCCACCTCTGAAATTCCAGATTGGAATACACATCCCATACTCAAAAGCAGCAATGCATTGCCTTCCTCCTGGCCATCACCTGTGGCTCTGGGATGGGCACGAGACTCAGAGTTCTCCATGCACTATTAGTTTTTTGTTGAAACTTGGGGAAGAGATGCTTGCTATCTCCTGAGGGAGTGTGAAGTCTGAAAAAGTAATCCAATTATCCCAAGGCTTGCAGGAGTATGTGAACTAGGTTGCAGGGAGGGAGAAACTGGGCTAAATTTAGCCTTCTCTGCTACTTTTGCAATATTTGGGGGAGGGAAGTCATGTTCCATTGTTAGACTGACAGACTAACAATGTTAGCCAAGGTTACTGCCCAAGGAAGGAAGACACTGAAAGGGAACTGAGGAAGATGAATAAAAAGCTGAATATGAGTCTCTTAGAAAGGGAGAGACATCCAGCTTCTTGTTCTTTTTTTAAAATCCTCACCTGAGGGCATTCATTTTCATTGTTTTTTAGAGAAAGAGGGAGGGAGGGAGTGAGAGAGAGAGAGGGAGAGAGAAACGATGTGAGAGAGAGACAGTGATCAGTCACCTTCTTGCATGTGCCCCAACCAGTGATCAAACCCAAAACCTAGGCATGTGCCCTGACTGGGAATGGAATCTGCAACCTTTTGGTCTGTGGGACAACACTCCAACGCAATGAATCACACCAGCCAGGGCCAACTTCTTGACCTTTAAAAGTAAATGATGAGCCTAGCCAAGGGCAAACAGCATGGTGTCTTTATAGCCAAAAAAAAGTTTATAAATATTAGCCAATGGCCCATCTACTTCAAGTCACATAGAATGTTTAAGTTGTGAGGGCCCCTCTTATAAGCCAAGGTTTAAAAATACTCAGATTTCATTATTAAAAAATACATTTCATATTCAATGGGAGTCTGACTTGTAACTGTTTTTAATCCTCACCCAATGATATGTTTATTGACTTTAGAGAGAGAGGAAGAGAGAGAGAGCATTGATGTGAGAGAGAAATACCAATTGGTCGACTCCCGTATGCACCCCATCTGGTGCTGGAACCTGCCATCTAGGTATATGCCTGACTGGGAATCTAGCCCAAAATCTTTTTGGTGTACGGGCCAATGCTCCAACCAGGGCCTAACTTGTAATTTTTATTAATCTTGCTTGCAAAACTTCCCATGCCATGGGGAATCCCCATCTATATATAGAGATCATAGAAACTCAAAATACAATTAGTTATGCAACCTTATGATTTCCCAAGGTACTTTCCACATTCCAATCATGAAGTCCTTTCCTCAGTCTATGTTAGTGTGTTTATGAATCTATCTCCCCCACTGGACTTCAAACTCCTTCACAAAATCTTGCTTATATTGCATTTTCCCCAACAATGCCTGGCACATACTGGGCACTCAGAGTAAGCTAGACAGACTTAAAGGCTCAGAGTCACAGTTCTTTCAGTGGCTGACTAGATATCCTTGGACAAATTATTTTCTTAAGCTTGTTTATGTTATGTTAGTGAACTATATTAAACTTTTAATTTTGGAAAAACATCTCTGGAAATCTTCAGTCTCCGAATCAGGTCCCTAAGCTGGTAGCCCTCTCTAATGACAACACTTCCCATGCTTTACTAAAGTGGTGAGGGTTGTTAGAGAGGATCTTTCTCATTTTCCAACTGCTTCACTTAAAAACGTTTTTATATACCTCCTCTCTTTAGTTTCAAAAGTATGTTTCTCCTCCTTTCAAAGGTTATCCCTTCTACCAGTGCTCTTAATCTCATTCCTGCGTGGACAAATTATTTCAATCTTTATGAAAGCTCCCAGCACATGTTTGGTGCAAAATATATGTTCTTCACCCTGAATAAATGAAACTAAGGAAAAAAAAATGATGATTTCCCAACAAATTATTAAGGACAGGTGTGACAAGAATCTATGACTTTTGGACCCTAGACCCAAGAGACTTATGTCTCTTTCTCAGTCAAGAGGAAGTCATTAGTGGAACTCACCTCCCAAATCCAGCTTTCTCATATCTGATGGGAGAGCTGTAACCATAGCAACTCCTAGCCACAATGGATGGAAGGCCACACGGACGGAACCCGCACACAGCTGATTAAATATTTGAGCAACTCATTTTGTAATGTGACTTCACTAAGTGCTTACCTATTGCACCAAAGCTGTTGGCAATTAGAGGGACCAGAAATTGCCTCAGAATGCAAAGGCATATCCTTCACTGCTTAAAATAGAAAAATCACTAATGCTTTCCCAAAGGATGCAAATAGAGATGTTGGGACATATGCCATGTTTTAATGACTCAGCCAGAGAAAAGTTCATGTCAGTTGAACTGCTCTGCGTTGCCCAAATGTTACATGGCAAGCACTTGTAAAGCATGATTGAGAACTTGTGTTCTGGCAATAAAACCCCGTGAGTGCAGCAGCTAAGGTTGGGGTTTTCATTCATGTTAAGTTCCTAGAGAGCTTATGAGTTGTCCATAAGCTGCTTGACTTCCTCTGACGTCAGTGAATTAGGCAGACTTCCTCTTAAACACATTTAAAAAAATAATCTAATGAGTGAGAACTTTCCACTCAAGTGGACCACGAGTCTGGGTCATGACCAGAATTTCATTTTTTTCAGGAAATGGAATGGAGTGGCATAGAATAGAAAATAGCATCTGTCACATGTAATAAGGGTAAGGGATATTCCTTGCAACATTCGTTGTAATTTCATACAGGGAATATATTATGATACAGATGCATTATTGTGGGTCATGATAAAAAAATATAAAGCCACTGAGTTTGAGGGCTTTTCTATTTTTAAGATGATTTAACCAAATGTTTGTCTACATCTATTGCCACAAATATTTCAGTGAAAATTAAATACTGTCACAGCTCATTTTGGTAATAAAACCTACTGTTTGTTGGACACCTATTATATCCTGACAGTTCAGAAGAGGCTTGATATCCCTCTTTTAGCATTGAGAAATCTAAGGTTTAAAACTGGTAATCGATGTGTACATCACATCACTAGCAAATATCTCCCTCCAAGCTCCATCTCCCTTTTCTGGTGCATCGCAATTTAATGGAAAAAATAATTAAGTATAGCATTTTAATAAAAGAATAATGAAGGCACTCTTAAAATCTGTTGATTTGGGTTTGGGAGAGATATGGACCATTTGGGTTTGATCGCTGGAAATTTGACCCGCACACACAGGGGTCTGGACCTATTGGGAGAATGCTTGGAAACACAGAGGTAAAAGGGTAGATGTACAGCTGTCTAAAGACTGGCTTAAACGATCAAAGGGAGATACAAGTTGGAGACATTCTGCATCAGCTCTGAAACTAGAGAAAGGTATCTCCTACGTTGTGTGCTCGGAGGAAATTCTGTCACATAAAATCACCCAGGGCCAACCCATAGCTCTATTTATTGAGAAAGTAGCATTACTTTCATGGAAAATCCTAGCCTATCTCACTTCCTGGCTCCTACATTTCTTAATTCGGAGCCGCACTTTTCAAGTGGTGTGCCACAAGAATTTTTAAAACATGCAATACCTAACTATTGGTCAGGGCCACTGACCTCTTTTCCCTTAGATTGTCACATGAAAAAAAAGATGACAGCCAACACAACAATAGCCGTCCAGTGTGAATGAATCAAAATTATAGCTATTTTTTGTCAGATAGGCAAAACAAAAATATCTTTTTTGGTGTGTCACGGAATTTTAGCAGTGTATGTGTGCCAAGATGAAAAAGGTTGAAAATCGATGATTTAGAGGGTTGATAAACTGCCAACTCTAGCTCTAATCTCTCCCTCTGCCTCCTTATCAACACACGCCAAGAGATACCCGTGGGGGTTGGGTTGCGCTGGGCTTGCTTGCTCTTAGGATGTTTCCTTCTTTTCCCCTTCTTAGCTCTGTATGCCTGGGGAAGAGCCTCATGGAGAACAGAGTAGGGGGGTCAGAAAAGGTAGCTGATCCCTGCAGTTTTTTTCTCAAGTTCCCACATCAGCTGGCTGCTACCAGTGGGAGGTACTGGTAGAAGGGATTGGTGGGGAGAAGGGACAAGATGGAGTATTTCTTTGCCTTCCTCAAACCCGGGGGGCATCTCCAGCAGCAGCCCCAGTTTCTCCGGTTTGTCCCTCACCTAGAGATCATAGTGCCTGTCCACTGTAGTTGATCTCTAAGTTGCCTCATCACATTTTATTAGCTCTTTGCTTTTACAACGCCTGCGTAATTTGTTCCCTGCATTAAAGTCCCATGTTTTTAAATACTCAGGCCATTTCTCTTTTTCTGGTTGGTCCCTGACTGATAGAGTGGGGTGGGTGGGGCACAGGCCCAGAGTCCTGTTCAGAATCCTAATTGGGTTCGGTTGGAATACCTTGCTGCATGTTACCTGATATAAATAACTACAGCCAAGCGAGTAGGTAAACAATCAATAAAGTGTCTGAGAAAATACTGACATGCAGGCTCTGGGCCTTGGATGACCCAATTCTACAGGCAGTGAGCGTCATAATTACTCTCCAGGTCCAATGCTGTGTGGTGGCCTGACGTCACTGCCCGGAGCACAGGGCTGTCTGGACCTTGCTACTACAGTGGGAGGAAGGCAGGAAGCTCTCACCACAGCCTCCACTACCCTGTTTAGTGACCGTGGGCCAAATGAAATCTGGCCTGGTTGTAAGAAGGACAAGAACCCAGACACCTGGGGGATTCCAGCCAAAGTGTATTCTTCTCCTGGCCTTGGCAGTTTGTTTCTTTTGATTTTATAACATATGACTTATGTGCAGAAATAAAATTCATAGATAGTTAAACCTACCTACGCTTATAACTTAAGGAAAAGGAGACTGTAACACTGCAACTATAGTACAATGGAGAAATAAAATGAATGCAATAATGATAACATTTATTTTAACATGTAAATATAAGGTATGATTTCACTAGAAGACATAATGAGTTGGTCGGGTGATTGCACCTGTGCATAATAAATGAGTTGGGCTTTAAGAGAAAGAACCAGATAAGATACCGCTCAATGTTCCAGATGTAAAGGAAAGTGAAAGAGCAGTAAAGGACACTGAAGTAGGAACTAGGGTTAGGATACCTAGTAAGAGCAGACCAGAAGCATTTATCTGTGATAAGAGAAAGCGGGAACTAACCGTAACTGAAGTAGGGACAACGTGCCGAGATTAACTACGCACTGACACAGAGGAGAAAACGAGGAAGTCTCACTAGTGAGCTGGGACTTATTTACACGTGTAGCACCAGGTATTGCCTTTGTTATGAGATGGACTGAGAGGTGACAGAGTTTCATGGGAAACATACTTCCTATCTTGAAATTTTGCCCTATATGGAGTTTATTTTTATTCTATCCGTAGTACATTATGAAGGCTTTCGGGACCATATACTTCAATAAGTGATAAAGACAGGTTGGAAAAAAGGGCAGTGACTCAGGGGTAGACATTGGGGGTCATTACTAGGTAAGATGGAAAAAAACAGGCACCCTAAAATAAAGCTATATTTTCAATATAGTACTAGGTTTCCTATCAGTGTTCTAAATAATTATAATAATGATGGTAACTTTTAAATAATAAAAACTTTTATTAATGAAATGCCATGAGATTCTTGCATTTAACGTTTAACTGTATTTTAATAATATTTGGATAAAATCTGCCAAATCTGCTACAGGAAGTCTCAGATCTCTCTCATTCCATTTTTACATGGGACAGCTACAAATGCAGACTAACACAGGTGTGTACAGCACACAGCAAGCATGTGGCATGGTTCTCCACAATGATAAGCATCTCTTGGTATATTTCCAAATAAAACAAAGAACAAATGTCCTTTGATTTACATAATAGTTGCATTCTTGGAAAAACCAGTGTACGTATTAAAATACAGCATAAACGATTTCATGTTATATGTAAAACGGAGCTGGGTTGTAGGCCATGTCATTATGAAAGTTTTTTCTACTATGTGAATACCAGATGTAGCATTAAAGAAGTGAAGCCATACTTGAGAAAATTCTTTGTTGCACGGGACTGCCCTGTTGTTCTAGCTCATTTAGTACCCTTGGTCTCCCCACCAAACGTGGGCACTGCTCCTCCAATCACTGTGCTGACCAAAAACTCCCCTTCGAATTAACAAAATGCCCCCAGAGATACACCATTCCCTTGAGAACCACTGCTGCAGCCCATGAAATGATCTAATCTGCCCGTTCCCCAGTGGTTTCATACACAGCCCATCTCCCCTCTCTCACGCTGTGGGCAACTCCGAGGACTGGGAAGACAGCTGCTCCCCAGTGCCTGGTTGACGTGGCTTTCTGGGATGTGACCCAGCTGCTGTGGCTCTGTACGTCATTAAGGGCCCATTCTCTCACCTACAGCTCCGTTTAGGAACGGCGGCAGAGTCCACCGCCTGGGATGCGCATATAGAGAGTGAGAACAGAGGTTTCCATCACCTGCCACCTGACACGATGTAATATGAGTGTATCGGCCCCTCAACTTTTACCACAAATGTAATAATTGCTTATTCAGCAGGATTCTTCTTGCTACCCCTCCCCGCTTCCAGTGACTTAAGGGACTTTGCAGTAAATTAATAAGCACCTATTAGTCATCTGTTATGTGTGAGGCTCTGCTCAGCACTGAGAGGGAAATATAGAAGAGGTCAAAACAGGGCCCCTTGAGAAACTCGTAATTTAATTTTGTGGAAAGAAAGTACAGTACGCTGTACATTGCCCTGCTCACTGCTTTTATCAGCAACATGATGTTAGATAATTTACTTAACCTCCCTGCAGATGGTTTTCCAATAGAGACGTAACTGGCCTACCAATGTCACAGTAATTGCATGAGATGTGAGGACTTGGAGAAAGATAAGGCATTAAAACAACAGGGGCTCGCATGATTTCCTTCTACATAAACATAACCTTTTCAGAATTTGAGTCTTGTGGGAAAGTACAACCTCTTGCCTTTCAAGAGACTTAATTTTATCTTGGGCCAGCTGAAAGATATACCACTTTTTAGAGTGTCTATCAAGCATTTTCTCCTAGTGATTTCCTGGTGAGCTTCTTTTATTTTTCAGCTGAGAATGTATACAGGATGTGCTCTTCTCAGAGAAAACTACAGGCTGTAATAAGGAAAAAAATGATGGGTTTAATTACTCCTTCTGCATAAATACAAGAATCTACATATTGTAGTCATGACTCAAGTATGCTAATGAAGTTGCCCCATCGTGGGAAGATGAGCAAACCGTGCAGAAGTCCCCAGGAAGCCTGGCATGGGATCCTGCACTGTACTAGTCAGGGTTCTCAGTTGTGAACAATTGAAACAGACTCTAGTCGTGTAAGCAGAAAAGGCATTTATTGGCAAAATATTTGTTTCTTATGGGATTTCTAGGGAGATGGGGGAATCAGGCTTGCAGTATGAGGGAAACGAAGAGAATCTGTGTGGTCAGAAGAGCTCAGGGCACATCCACCACTCAGGGAGTCCCAGTTAATGAAGATGCCGACACAGCCACCTTATGAGCCCTGATCCTGGCACTGCCGCCACCGTCCCCACTGCCATGGAGAGCCTGTGCTGCAGTCTAATCACCTGGTCCTGCTTCTCTGAGACATCTGGACACATCTGATTGGCCACATCCATCGGGGGTCCTGCTGTAGTTACAAAAGAGACTGGAAAAGTGAGTCTGGCCCATTCAGCTTCTGCAGTGACAGTGAGGCTCTGCATTCTACCATACCTTAAACCCGAGGGGATTCTGAAACCCAGGAAGATGATTCAGATGCGAGGTCCATAAAGACATGCAAACATTTACTTCTCTCAGGGAATGATTAAGGAGAGTAATTGGAGCATGGATGTGTTTTATCTTACTTTAATCTTCCTCATTTTTAAATCTTCATCCCTTCTTTTCTAAAAGATTTTTAAATAACCCAACAGCATTTGGCTGTTTCCTCAAAAGCATATATTTGGAAATAACTGCCTTTTTATTTATTTCATTTTTTAAAATTAAATTTATCAGGATTTCATTGGTTAATCACATTATATAAATTTCAGGTGTACAACTTTCTAATGCTTGCATTCCTGGGAAATCAGTGTATATACCGATACACTCTCTTGTGCGCTCACCCCCTGGAGTCCAGTCTGCATCTGTCACCTTGTATTCGGCCCCCTTGACCCTCTTCATTCCTCTCCACCCCCATCCCCTCTAGTGACCGCCAGTCTGTTGTGGGTATCTATGCATTTGTTTTCTTGCTTGTTTTATCCGTTTATTATTACTTTTAGTTTTCTATCCCACATCTGATTGCATTCCTATATTTTAACAATGAGATATCAGAAAGAAAAGTGAAAAGAAAAATAGCAATCCCATGTCCAGTTGCACCACAAAGAATAAAATACCCAGGAATAAATATAACAGAGTGAAAGACTTGCATTACAAGACCGTTGAAAGAAACTGAAGAAGGTACAAAGAGATGAAAAGGACTCTGTGTTCATGGACTAGAAATATTAACATTGGTAAAAGGGCCATATTACCTACATGTCATTTCTCTTGCTTAAGAAGCCAAGACCTGGGGATATAAATTGGTTCAGCCACTATGGGAACAGTATGGAGGTTCCTCGAAAAATTAAAAATAGAACTATGATCCAGCAATCCCACTTCTGGGCATATACCTGAAGGAAACAGAACTCTATGATGAAGAGATGTCTGCACTCCCACATTCATGGCAGTGTTATTTATAATCGCTAAGATGTGGAAACTGCCCAAGTGTCCGTCAATGGATGAATGGATAAGGAAAATATTATACACTTACACACACAGAGGAGTATTATCTGACCATAAAAATAAGGTGATCCTGACATTTGTGAACAACATGACAGAGCTGAATCTTGAGGGCCATATGCTAAGTGCAATGAGTCAGACAGAGAAAGGCAAATACCATATGACCTCACTTATATGTGAATCTGAAAAAAAAATGACTTCATAGAAACAGAGAGCTGACTGGTGTTTGCTAGAGGTGGGGGCTTGGGATGGACAAAAGGTACAAACTTCCAGTTTTAAGATAAATAATTTATGTACAAGAGCATGGTGACTATAGTTAACAATACTGCATTATATATTTGAAAATTGCTAGGAGAGTAGAGCTTTAATGTTCTCATCCCAAAGAAACAATTGTCATATTTTGTGATGGATGTTAACTAAACTTACTGTGGTGATCATTTACTACATTATTACATTGTAATATATAATGAAATAATTATACAACTCACTGTAATGCAGAATCAGTGGGAACCCTGAGCTTGTTTTCCTGTGACTAGATGGTCCCATCTGGGGGTGATAGGAGACAGTGACACCCAAAATGTGGTGCTTATGTCCAGTCTACTCTGTAATCTTGTTTTGGTTGCTGTCACTGCAGAAAACCTTGTGTCACAAAGATAGGATGTTGGAAATGGAAACAGGTTTCTCAGTGCTTTTGTGGCAATCTCGGGATATTCCGCCTTGACTTTAATCCAGAACGTACGGAGATTTGCAATCGTCTCAAACATACATTTAAGGCCGCCATCATTTGTGGTCTCAAGCAGTTGATCCTCTTCTGTCATGGACAAAGTCGACTCAGCTGGCTTATTCACAAACGGGCCATGGACCCATTCCTTCCCGGTCCAGGGGGTCTTTTGTGGTTGGGAGGTAATGCCCAAACTCTTTTGAAAGTTGGGATTGGGATAGGTGATCAAGTGCCAGCTGAGAGAAAGAGGCCCTGGCTCAGTCTCTTTCAAAATCTCTGCTAATGTTTGAAACATGTCAAAAATCCCAATGTTCACTCGTTGACCTATTAATTCCACTTTGGCTTTGAGTGCAGCCACTGTATCTGCCGACTTGAACACAGTTGCCATTCTCCCCTGGAGTGACAGATTGAGTCCACTGAGCAGGTTGAATGTGTCACACCAGTGAGCAAGTTTTGCGACCCATTCTCTGTCACTGAAATGTGCTGCCGGAGGTGACTGTTTTTCTAAAAGAAATCTCTGGAGTGGCTCTTGTAACTCAGAAACTCTGGCCAGTGATCTACCTTTGGAAAGCCAGCCCACTTCTATGTAAGCGAAGACATGTGTGCTCTGCGTCCATCTCACAGAGCTGCGTGAATAGACTTGAGTTAAGGGCAGGTACTTTAACATCCTGCAAAATGCTGTTAGGTTCGGGTGACATTTTTCGGCTAGCCAGCATTTCTCTGTGGACGAAACAGTGCACAGACTCACCTTCAGAAGCGACCTCTTTGACCTAACTAGTGAAACCAGACAGCTGTCCAGCCATGGCAGCTGCTCCATCCGTGCATATACCCACACAAGATGACCAATGCAGTTTTCCTGCTATGTAATCACTCAAAGACTTGAACAGTTCTGCAGCTGTGGTGTTGGCAACAAAAGTGCACATAACTTATCCTCATGCACATCCTCCTGAAAAATATACAGCACGAAAACAGGCATTGTTGCCTTGTAGTCGACATTGACAGACTCGTCAACCTGGATTGTGTACCACGGGGACTCATGACTCCTCTCTAAGGATTGTGCCTCCGTATCCTCTGCTGTTGCACCAGTTCATCTAGTTCTGGTGCTAGCCAAAACAGGAACACACACCACCTTTTGAACTTCAGCTTCTCCTAAAAGTTCATGACAAATGTCCTTAGAGCAGGCAGGACCAGGTCTTCCCCCACAGTAAAGGGCTCCTTGGCTTTAGCAATGTGGTAGCCGCTGAGAAGGATGCTCTCTGTTCAGACACATTTGATAAAGGGGTGGCCTTCAATAATGGTTTCTGTTCTTCACGTTCATGTTTTTTTCTCTTGAAGAACTCCAAAGGCTTGTCTTTTAATTCAGGGTGCTTGGTCTCCATGTGGTGAAACAGTTCCAAGGGTTTCATGGCTTCTTTGGATAGGCGGTCGCCACATATTACACAAAGCGGGCTTGGAGAATGCGAATCACCTGTTGCAATGAGCCCAAATTTAAGTAGGACTCTTTGTGTTTTCTTTTAAATGCAGCTTTCTTTTTGCTGGCAGTCTTACAGTTGTCTGCTGTCTCATCATTGGGTCTTTCCCCCTTTCCAAAGAAGCTTTCCAGCGCTGTTTGTTTTTACTCACTTTGGCTACAGTCAGCTTGTGGGCTTACCAGAACTGTGACTGATTCAAGTGCACAGGGTGGGAAACAGGCGTGGATGGAAGTGGTGAATAAAATAATGGTCGGGCCATGCACAGACTACAATAAGTGTCGGATTCTGACTTAAAGCCTGCCACCAGATACCACTGTACAAATGAAGTACAGCCACTCACTGGTCACTCTAAAGCCTGCCACCGGGTACAGCTTAATGGTCACTCGCCACTCAGTGATAGGGTTTTGATATGAGTCTGCAGGCAGTTGATTTATTAGGTCTCTGCACAGGCAAACCTCTCTGCTAATGATGATCTGTGCTTGCAGCCACCCCCCAACGCCAGCATCCCGGCCTCAGCTCCACCTCAGATCATCGGGCACCAGATTCTCATAAGGAGCGTGCAACCTGGATCCCTCACGTGTGCAGTTCAAAGTCGGGTTCACACTACTGTGAGAATCTAATGCTTCCCTGATCGGACAGGAGGTGGAGCTCAGGCAGTAATGCGAGTGCTGGGGAGCAGCTGGAAATACAGATGAAGCTTTGCTTGCTCACCCGCAACTCACCTCCTGCTGTGTGACTTGGTTCCTACACCCCGTGGACAGGTACCGGTCCATGGCCCATGGTTTGGGGAATCTTGGTATAAATTTCAACCATTGAATGGATTGTTGTATTTTGAAATGAGTATGGAATTAATTATATTATTCCTAAAACAAAATTTTACTTGCATAGGTATCAACTTTCACTACATTTTTTTTCACCTCTGGCCATAGCATTATGGCCCCATTACAGACATTTTGGTTTGGCTTTGTTCTGTCATGATGATGGAGGAGGAAATGTCAAAGCACATCTATGCTCCATCTAATGGCCTATAGGTAATAAATCATCCAGTCAGTTGCATGGGAACTTAAGTCATTCCTCCCTAATTTCTGAATGGCCGAGTAGTTGTAAGACCAAATCATATAGCACTAATTAAAAAGTTAATATGGACATTGATCACTGTATTACTCTGTAAAATTTGGAGTTCCTCTACTGCTGGCATTCTTTTATTAGTTACTTCTCAGGACATTACTGGAATAGAGTATAGCCCGCTCGGTGACTTATACTAAAGAGATCAAAGGTCCTGCCTCAGTTTCACCAGCAAGTCCAGTGCTTCTCTTAAAGAGCTTTGATCTTTGTCAGCCTTTTAGGCAGAGCTTTTGTCACAATCAGCAAAGATTAAGAACTGATGGGTAGCCCTTTGATGCTGGGCCTCTTTTTTAGTCAAGGGGATGTAGAGGTCTTTGTTAGAATCATATAATATTATAAGTGTATGGACCAAATGGAAATTTATTTTCCCTGTTCTAAGGCCAAATGAAAATACATTTTTCAGTCACCTCCTTCCACAGAAAATTTCCCTTCTTTGACACTAACCAGACTCAATAATACTTTAAATCCCCCTTTATTATAAAATATAACATCCCAGAACAGTGATTTTCAACTGGTGTGCCACAAGAATTTTTAAAACATGCAATACCTATTTAGCCAGGGGCACTGGCCTCTTTTCCCTTAGATTGTCAAATAAAAAATGATAACAGCCAACAGAACAATAGCCATCCAGTGTGAATGAATCAAAGTTATATTTATTTTTTTTTGTCAGATTGGTAAAAGTATAATTTTTTCTTGGTGTGCTGCAGAATTTTAGTAATTACTTTATGTGTGCCATGAAATAAAAAAAGGTTAAAAATCGCTGTCCCAGAGAAATGAACTCAGGAAAGAAAAGGTACAGACCATAGATTAATCACAAGGCAAATACTTGTGTATACACCACCCATGTCAGGAAATTAAACATGTTTACACCACAACCTGCACGCAAGTATTTATAGCAGCTCTTTTAATAATCTCACAAAACTGAAAACAACACAAATGGACACTCATTCATTCTTTCAGTGAGTGAGTGAATAAACGAACTGTGGTATGTCCACACAATGGAATACTACTCAGTAATAAAAAGGACTAACTATTGATATATGCAACAACTTGGATGAATCACCAAAGCATTATGGGAAGTATATAAAAGAAATATCAAAGGCTACATACTATACAATTCCATTTATGTGATGTTCTTGAAAAAACAAAACTATAGTGATAGTGGGCAGATCAGCAATTGCCAGGAGGACAGGTGTGGTGGAGGATGTGGTGGTGAAGGGCTAGCACGAGGGAGTTTTTCTGGGTGATAGAACCTCAAAATCATGTTTGTGGTGGTGTTACAATCTATACATGTGTTAAAATTCATATAGCTGTACACAAAAAGAAAAAATCAATTTCACTGTACGATAACTGTATAAATTAAGGTAAAAGAAAAGAAATGGAACATGGCAAGCACCCAGAGCCCTTCTGGTTCCCCTTTCTGTGACTACCCCACCTTTCCCCAAGAGATAAGCATTTATTCATTGATACTTTAAATACTTTATATCACCTGCTTTGGCCAATCAATATGCTTCAATCTAGTCTGATTGCTTTTAGGTGCCCAGCAGTGTTTTAATTCAAGGGACTACTCAGAAAATCATAGAAATTCAAGGGCTGGAAGTGCTGACTCATTTGCATTTCCCACTCCAACAGATTTCATTCAAATTGGTAAAAGTAACATAGTACAACTTTAAGAAATGTTTATTGAATCAGTAAATAAAAACTTGACAAAAAGTACAAGATATATTTTCAAATCACCTGCAAATCATATTAATCCCATTACCATTTTACTCAAAATCATCAAAAAGAGAAACTGAAATCACCTGTAAATTTGCTGCGACAGCATTACAGACCATGAAATGAGAGCAAGGGGTTTCGAAGCATATTCATTACGAATTTTATTTTTGACAACTTGCATCACTGTATTTACAGCACAAAGTTTTCTCTCCTCCCAATATAAAACCTCGTTAAGGAATTCTGTAGGACAAGAAAATTACAACAACTTAGCATTAAAGCCCAGGCAACTAACAAAAGGAAGTTATAAATATAACAATGATCTGATTTACAGTTTCAAATGTGTTTTATATTGACAAAATATCTTCTTCACTTCTGCGTTGCCTTGGTTTTAAGCTACCAAGCTGATATACATAGTAATTTTTCTTTCATCACAAAGAATGTCATTTGGTTATTAAATTTATGTACCCAGGTGTGGCAAAGCTTGTTTTTATGTGCTAAGGGTGGGTGTTGGAGGACTAACATCTGTTGTTTTTACCTCCCTTCCCTGCCCTCTATCTTCAGGGACAGCACCCCCTTCCTGAGATGAACTGTCCCTCCACTTCTTCATGTGGTTCTTGATACCATTGCCAACTGCTGTACCCTTGGTCACAGAGATTGGCCAAGGGATATCACATTGACCAAGCCAGGCCAGTCAAAGGCTTTCCTAGGGATTGTGTTTGTGTTGCTCTTCTTTCCTCTGGGGTCACTAGCCTAGTTTGATATATGCTGGAAATTTTGACACCAAGGCCTTCACCAGTTTTCCCCACCATTCCCTGGAAAAAGCCAGATCACAGTAGGAGAGGAGGAGATAGAGATAGGGGTGTGTGTGTGTGTGTGTGTGTGTGTGTGTGTGTGTAGGGGGGAGAGAGAGAGCGAGAGAGAGAGAGACTGTGGTCGCTATAGCCAAGCTTCTTTTGAAGATCCAAGCTTCTGCCCTATTGGACAAGTTCTCTTGTGCACCTTCCCGCCAGTGTGAGGCAGCAGTTATCCATACCCTGTAACTGATCATAAACAATAACAGTAAGGAGAAAACAGTGAACACTCAGTGAGCTTGTCTGATGTATAAAGCTTTGCTAAGCCCTTTACCTCCAGTGTCATATTTTGTTCTCATAACCAGTACAGACTTTTTATAGGTTCAATCACTACTTCTAGTTTATAGTTGAGAAAACAGATTAAAAAATATGTCCAAGTTCACACCAGTACAGACTTTTTATAGGTTCAATCACTACTTCTAGTTTATAGTTGAGAAAACAGATTAAAAAGTATGTCCAAGTTCACAAAAATGGTAAGAGGTGAAGCTGGGATTCAAGTTGAGAAAGCCAGATACTAGAGCTTCAGCCAGGTGTCTAAGCTTCCATTGAGAGAGAGATGCAGACACACGGGGTAATGCCTCCCCCTTGAAGCCCTCCAGCATTACACAGGCTACACTGAATTTCTGTGTCACAGCTTAATTTGTGCATATGGCCGCTTTATCAAGTGATTAATGTGAGAGGCAATACAAAGTTGTGGTTAAGGTCTGTGTTCAAGTTCTAGCTTGGCCTCCTACTAGCAGTGTAACCTCAGCCTCAGTTTACTCATTTGTAAAGTGGGAATAAATATAGTACCTAATTCCTGATGTGAGTTAAGTATTACATATGTTCATATATGTAAGGTATTTAGAGCAGGATCTGTCATATAAAAATAGTTATTAAGTGTAGGCTCGTATTATCCAGATGATTTCCAAATGTACTTGCTGTCCATGTTGCCTCCCCAAGTGGAGTTTAAGTTCTGTGAATCCTGGGTCCCTTGCTCCCCTGGCACCTCCTGAAGATGCTCCCATTGTAGGGATCACACAGTAGGCATTCGTGCATTAAATGCTTGTGGGAGAAGACTGCCATGTTTTAACTCAGCATCCCCCCTCGTAACCATTATTAAAGATGCATAAGACAAAAAAAAGCCCATTTGGAATTTTGCTTTTACTCCCTAAAATTATATTATCGATGTCAGTGGAATCCTACAATTAAATGTTTCTGTTCTATAAAGATAAAAGATGCAGGCCTGAAAATCAGGCATACTTTCTAGAGAACTTCCCTCTCCTGGCTCAGCGTTTGGAAACCTGCCCTTCTCAGTAACCACTCCAACAGGACGTGACTTAGGGAGGAATGGGAAAGGGGCGGGGCCCGAGAGGAAACGTGAGTTCCGAGAAAACAGTCACGGCCTTTAGAATATCAGGGCAGAAGGAGGCACGTCACTCCAGCTGACATTTACACTTTATTGAAGAGATGCAAACAAATGATTGGATACGAGGCTTCGGCCTTTATTGAATCAGTGTTAATTACTCTCAGGGCTTAGTGAAATCACAAAGATCACCAGGCTTAAGCTTCCAGAGTCATCTTGGAGATGAACAGCCTCATCATTTGTCAGCTGGTGACAGCCATTAGCAGGCAATTCCCCTCTGCCAGAGGCTGTGCATGAGCTCATAGGGCCAGTTCCAGATGTTTTTAAAAAGGACAGAGCGAAGTGTTAGAGAAAAGCAGAACTGGCTTCAGAACCTTCATTTGCCTCCCACAGCTGTGTGACATTCCAGAGTCTTCTCTTTAACATGGATATAAGTCACAGCTACTTTTCTGCTTTGAGGCTACAATTTGAGATAATATAGGGAAACCACCTAAACTGTGCCTTGCAAATAGTGAGTGCTGAAAAAGTAACTTTCATAAAAGGTATGGTGACAAAAGGGAATAGACAAAACAGTGGGGTTAAATGTTACCAGTTTTGTGTTCAACAATTATTTCCTGACTGAGCAGATTTAGGCCAGGTTATAACCAGTTTAAGGATTCACACTTAAGAAATGCAGTTTGCTCCTCAAAACATTCAATAATATTTGGCCCCGGCTGGTGTGGCTCAGTGGATTGAGCACCAGCCTGCAAAACAAAGGGTCTTGGACCAGGTTCCCCAGTGCAGGGTGTGAGAAAGGCAACCACGCATTGATGTTTCTCTCCCTCTCTTTCTCCCTCCCTTCCTCTCTCTCTAAAAATAAATAAATAAAATGTTTTTAAAAACATTCAGAATATTTGAATGAATGCTCAATGAGTTCCATTACCAGTAACGTTTTCTGTTCATGTTTGTATTTTCACTGGTGCCTTCTGAATATAATGTAAGAGAAAGGTTTAAAACGGGGATAAAATGTATAACAAAACCTTCCACCCCTGTGCCCATGGCAGACTTAATTAATCAATTACAGTATTTTTTTCTTGTAGTTGTTGAACCTGAATGTGGCTTCTCTATCCTTCTCAATGTGCTGCTCCAGGTAGCCTCAGAACTGTTTGCATTTGATATTAGAAATAAATCCTATTTGACATCCTGGCTTAAATTTGGAGTATCCCCAAAATAATAGAGGCCTATGGGGTAGATAATTTAGGCATCTGGGCCCTCTGGTCCCCTCAGGTCATATCAACAAGCAGCTGCCTATAAGACCTGACAAAAGTGAACAAAAACAAACATCCATCTACCCTAAAACTGCAGTTTTGCTGCTTATAATATTGTTTTATTGTGGAACTATTGCCATAGATTTGAATCACAACAACCTACTTCCTCTGAGAAGCCCCCACATATGATAGACGGAGTATCACAAATACGACAGTGCAGAAAGCACAGAGGCAGCCTGGGGAGGGATCTGGGTTTGAGGTGACCAGTGGGTGATGACCCCTTGATATCATCCAGAGGAGAAGTGGGGATTGAACCTGCATACCAGAGACCATTTGCCTCAGTGAGGCATGTGAGGCTATTCTCAAAGCCAGAACTGCTGGTGTCAAGGCAGGTTTGGGGTAGACTTTGGTGATGACTTACAAGCCAAAATGTTTCTCATTATCTGAAATGTAAACGTTTAGGCTGGAAAAAAGTTAAGTGCATCATAGCATAGGGAACTCCTTGAACATCAGTGTTCAAGCTCCCCTGGAGATGGGCACCAGAGCCAGTAGGGAGACTTGCAGGGCACGACATCCACAGATTGGCAAACTGTACTCCTACAAGTCAGGGGTGCTCCAGGGGGTCCCCAGAAGCAGCTGTAGGATTGAACAGGAGGCTGAGGGGTGGGGCTTGAACATATTTCTTACCATTTCCGCTGCTAATGCCCTGGTCTGAGCCACCTCATTTCTGGCCTGAATTAGGCCATCGCCTCCTAACTGTTCTCTTTGCTTTCATCCCCATTGCCTTCTGGTCTGTTCTCAGTGCAGCAGCAAGAGCAAACCTGGTAAAACAGAAGTCACATCAGGCCACCACTTCCTGGCTCAAAACCCTCAGTGACTCCCCATTTACTCTGCATAAAAGCAAATTCTGCAAATTTCTGGCAGTGACTCCCCATTTTACTCTGCATAAAAGCAAATTACTCTGCAAATTCCTGGCAGGACTCTCGAAGGCCTTGAATGATGTAGCCCCCATTACCCCTCCAGTCTCCTCGGCCACTGTGCTCCTCCTTGCTCCCCGCACTGCTGCCATCCTGGTGTCTCCGCTCTCCCTCCAGCGTGCAGGTGTGATCCCATGCAGGGCCTTTGCTCAGACTGCTCTGTGCCTGTGATGCTCTTCTCCCAGACAAATGCTGCGTGGTTTCCTCACTGCCTTTTTAAATTTTTGTTCAAACTCACTTTCTCATGAGGCCCTCCCTAACTTCCTTCTCTGTTTCCTCCTCACCAACTGGGCACTCTGGATTCCCCTTCCTCTGGCTTCCTTTTCTTTTCCTGGTATATGTATCACCTTCTAACATACTACCTAATTTTCTGATTTCTTGTGTGTTTGCCCCTCCGCCCCCTACCCTTGCTAACAAGTGAGTTCCATAAGGGCAGGAATATTTGTCTGATGTTTTCCAGTGATGTTTCCTAGACATTGGAACACTGCGTGGCACATAATAGGATTTCAAAAAATACTTGATGAATTAGTGAATGAATGAATGAATGAATGGGTTTCTGGGTCCACCACCTCGTCATCAACTATAGCAACTTCATCTTTAAAATCAGCTTTGAGCCCTGGCTGGTATAGCTTAGTGGATTGAGCGCGGGCTGCGAACCAGGCATCGCAGGTTCGATTCCCAGTCAGGGCACATGCCTAGGTTGCAGGCCATGTCCCCCAGCAACCACACATTGATGTTTCTCTCTCTTTCTCTCTCCCTCCCTTCCTTCTCTAAAAATAAATAAATAAAATCTTTTAAAAAAAATCAGCTTTGATGTTAAGCTTCTGAAAAAAAATCCATTTGAAGAAAAGACTCAGCAGCTGAAAGGTCCATCAAAAAGCACCACTGGTTCAGTCCTCCCTTCGCATAGACGGGGGAACCTGGCCCAGAGGAGTCGCACATCCAGTTACAGCAGAGCTGGAAGACAACTCACATCTCCTGATACGAGCTCAGCCTTCCTCGTTCCGTTTCCCACTCATCACTCTCACCTAAACGCCTTCCCCGCTCCAGCCTTAAACCTGTACACCTGCCTTTAGAGAAACAGCATTTCTCAGTTAGTCTAATCAAGAGTTTCACTGCTAGGATGTAGTGACACGAACTATGCTCTATTCCCCTCTGCCCGCTTTTTCGAAGCCCTGATTACCGCAAGTGACACGTTTATAAGCAGGTGATAAGCTCGGTTTTCTAATTCCAGCTCAACTACCCCAGGTGTGATTAAGTTTACTGAGGCTGTTATTACTAATAATCAGCTTTTTTTTTTCTTTCTGGCAATGCCCAGTTCCTAGAAATTTTGCAAACATTGCTCGCATATGCAAAGGTGAATGAAGTGGTAAACACTGCCATCTGTTCTGTATTATCTTCCCTCAAACCTTCCTGGCCTCCCTACTCTCTCCTTTATGGCATCTTACGGGCAAGCAGTTGGGCAATCATCCAGCCACGAAGTGGACATTGTCCTGTTTCCGACCTTAAATAAAAAAGAAAAAGAAATTCCTCAAAGGAGTAGCTAATGCTTACTTCAGTGAGATTTTGTTGTTTAGGAAACAGTCTGACAAAGAGGCACTGCAGTACGATGTTGCTCACAGCGTTATGATGGCGATCCTCCTCCCGGGTCCCCTTATCTATACGCAGGCTCAGGTCTCACAGAGCAGGGCCCTTGGGTTGTTTTATTTAGAGGTCCACAAATTGTATTGGTTTCTAGATTGTCTGCTCAGTAAGGCCATTGGAATGTCTGTCTACATATTTAGTATTTTTAAATCGGCAATGTAACATTTTTATTTTTTCCTTATTAAACCCCTCAGTTCATACTTAAGCCTATTTATAAAAAGAGAGGACAAATCTCCCTTTTATTTCAGGATTAGGTTCATCCCAGAATACAGTTTGAAATGAACTGAACTCTATTTTTGAGTTTATGCAATTTTTAAACATTTATTTATTTATTTTTAGAGAGAGGGTAAGGGAGAGAGAAAGAGAGGGAGAGAAAGAGAGGGAGAGAAACATCAACGTGCAGTTGCCTCTTGCGTGCCCCCCAGAGGGGACCTGGCAAGCAACCCAGGCATGTGCCCTGACTGGGAATCGAACTGACAACCTTCCACCTAATCCAGTGAGCTACACCAACCAGGGCAAGTTTACCAATTAAAAAAAATAATAACTTTATTTTTAATTCAGGCTATGAACATATAATATTACATTGTTATTTTATAATTTTGAGCCTAATATAACCTTAAAAGAAAGACTTCTGAAACTATCTTATGCAGTATATTTTATATTTATTTAAAATTTTATATAGTTGTGTTATTTGTATCTTTTTTTAATCTTGATAATTTCAAATATATACTTCCACTTCAGGGACTAAAAATTAATTGAATTATTTAGTACAGGTCTTTAGGCCTGGATAATAAGTATCTAACAATGTTTGAATTCTGTAGCAATATTTTGCCTGTGTTTTGAAATTCAGGAAACTTCTTAATTATAGCCCTTGATTTGGCTTTAGACCAGGGTTTTAATTTTCCTCTTATAAATCTGATTCTGGTCTAGTTGGTTTACAATGGGATTGTTTTTTTCCCAAGAAAACCTTGAAGAAAGGGTAGCTTGTGAAAGAGGTTAGGTAAAGTTGAATAGAAACAAGGAGAAATGCAAGTGTAGGGTCAGAAGGTTACAAAGGCTTCGAAAGAGATTATCTTGCATTTATGCTTTCATTTTGAGGCCTGGGCATACCAATTAAAGAAAGAAATATTGACTACTTGTTTTTTTGTCAAAGTTTCCCACAGCAGCCAGTTATTCTAAGTCAAAATGTTTTACCTTAACCAAGGAAAATGTAAGAATCTTAGGAATACGACTTTTTAAAAAAAAAGATTTTATTTTATTATTTATTTTTGGAGAGAGGAGGAGGGAAGGAGAAAGAGAGGGAGAGAAGCATCAATGTGTGGTTGCCCCTCGTGTGACCCCAACTGGGGACCTGGCTCGCAACTCAGGCATGTGTCCTGACTGGGAATCAAACCAGCGACCCTTTGGTTCTCAGGCCAGTGCTCAAGCCACTGACTCACACCAGCCAGGGCAAGAACATGGCTTTATATATTTCAACCTCTTTCAAGAGGAGGTTGAAACTTTGATATAGAAAAACTCTATGAAAAGAGAGAGAGGCCACTCTGATCAAAGTGTGTGCTCTCAGCAGTATCTCAGTACCCTAACCACGCCGAGGCAAGGAAGGGGTCACATGATCAGTAACTCAGCAAGGACCTCAGATAAGGACCAAGCAAAGTAAACTTCTTCATAATTTTATAACACAAGGATGGTCCACAAAGAGGTTTTGTAGGGGGTCTGAAGCAAAGTTTGCCCAGTAGCTTTTTCACACACTGGACAATGATTGGGAAGCCGTCCTATTGTTGGTGCCTGGAGCTATCTTGGATTAGAGACTTACTAATGCCTCTGCCTGCATCTCTTCTTTACAGACCACATTCTCATGCTTTTAACAGAAAAAAGATAATCTAGAACAAAAAAAAATACGCGGAACAAGCTTTGTACATGTAGACAAGTAAAAGCAAAAACAATGCAAACAGCAGGAGAATAAGATGGTTTATGGTAAAAATAGTTATCAAATGATATACTTTCAAAACTAAAATGTGTGATGACTTTATGCAAAGACCTAAGTCTAATTATTTACCATGGAATGCACCTCCAAACTAGGTCTAATTACTTAATACAAAGACCTAAGTCTCATGATCTAAGGAAGTGACCTAAGCAAGGGACAGACCTGCTCACTTATAATAAGCAATGCCAGTGCAGTGAAACTAGTTAACACTTAGGTTGTTGTTCGGACTCACTCACCTGGCAACAGATTCTGAAAGACCAGTGAGGCTGGGTACAGGGCCCCAGTGGGTGCGCATGTTGGCCTGATGGTTCCCTGGAATACTACCAAGCTGGTTTTCAAAATGACCTTAGCTAAACCTCCAGAAGCATTACAAGATCATAAAAGAACCATTCAATATCTGAAATGTTTTTCAAAAGCTGAATTTCCTGTTTACTATAGTAAGAGAGAGCTATGCTGAACAGGCACGTTCTCTCTGAGTACGGCAGTCTGCTAATGTGGTATAGGAGTTTGGAAAAGCATGGAGTTCAGGGGTCAGAGGCCTTTTAGAAGCATAAATGTGTTGAAGTTATCTGCAGAAGCTAGGCTGTTGCTTGGCTGTCACTCAGAGGAATGTTTTTGAAATGAGCTCATCCCTGACTGGCCAACTTTTAGAAGTGGGGGCTGACCCTGATTGGATTGGCCTGCAAAAGCATGTCTACCCAGAGCAAGTTAGTTAAACAGGTTTAATACCAGTTTTGGTGTCTTCTCATTACCATGGTTATATAACAATGAGTCTTTTCCTTGTTAATGGGAAGTCTTTTTTCCTTTAATCTTCAACCTTAACTGATATACTTTCCTTAGTTGAAGTCTAGACTGTAGGTCTGTTTCCCACTATGGACCTTATTAAGTTTGTGACATTTCTTAAAAAAGTCACTTATTACTAAATAGTGGGCTCCTTATTTGTGTGCTATGGCCAATGATACCTACCTCCAGGATTATTGTGAAGATTAAATGTTATAATGATTATGAAAACTCTGTAAGTTATAAACATCATAAAAATACAAAACACACTTGAAATCCTCTCAAAATTTGAGAATATATGCTGAAATGGTGCATGCCCTGTTCCTCAAGACCTGATTCCGAGAAAATATCCTTGATTTATCCAACTCTTTATTGATTTTCCTATTCTCTGGATTTTGACATTTATCATCTGTACCGTTCAATTTAGGGCTTGTAGTTATTCCATCTTGATTTATTCACTGTAATTTCTAGTTGTTGACCTTATTTTCCCAAACTGATTTAAAGTTACTTAGGGCAAGAAGCTCATATCTTCCTTAACATCAAGGACTATCAGAGCCGGAGAGCTCAAGAACCCAGGGTCCATAAGTAGTAGCCGCATGCACACCCCAGTGTGAACCTGTACAGACATAGCTAATCAATCACATGCTCTTCCCCCCACCTCCCCCAGCCCAGGCCCTAGTATTCTGAACTTCACCGCAGCACTCTTGGCGGCCACTATCCCTGCAGGGTAGCTTACACTTAGGTGAAAACTGCTTGCTGTCCTGGAACTACCCCAACTCTGTCGTTTCCACATCAGGAAACGGAGACCTGAAGAGGTGGTGACTTGCTCATGGAGTACAGAACCAGGACTAGACCAGTGTCTCTTCTTCCTTGTTCTCATTCCTTCTTCAGTGTCTCCAGACACACTGCACTGTTAATATGCCCAAGGGTGCCCGACACAGTTGCTGAGCTCCTACTTGGTGCTCCACAGACACCGGCAACCATCTTTCCTAGGGCTGAGTTTACTCAGGTATTTGGAAGGCAGGGCATTTCCACAACGCTATTGACATTGTGATTTAATGTTGTTGGGTTGGCCTGGCGTGGCAGCTTAATTCATGGTTATGAATTATCTGACATTTCCGTTCAAGTTTGTCGTTTTCAAACTCTTTCTTCTACAACAAGGGCCACAAAGGATATCCCAAATCTGTTAAAGTACATATTCCCCTTCACTATTTGCCAAAATCTGCACTATTCATACAAATGAAAAGAGTCACTAATTACACAAAACACCCCTGGTTAAATATAACAATGGAAAAAAATCCATCAGTCTCATTCACATGAAAATTAGATTTAAAAAGCGTGAATCTAAAATTCCATTTGCAATGGAATTAGTTTATCCTCCTCAGATTATTTGATACAGAGTTTGGTGCTAGGAGTTAATTGTTCTTCTTGGTTCTCTCCCCAGGCACTTAAGTGGGCACTTCATAAAACAGTAATTAAAGGAAGTAGATTTTTTAAAACCCCAACGTAAACAGCATCTTTGCTCTTTGAAGGCTGTTGTGTAAACCAGACCCTGACGTGAGAGAGAGGGGAGGTCCTCGCTCAATAGCAACACAAACCAGAAAATCCTTTTAAAAAAGAGTTTCTAATACCCATTAATATGTAACAATGATAGTTTTACTTACCATAGCAACCAAGCCACCCTCATTCCTTTTCACTTGCTATATTATCTCTGGGAAAACTGTGCCCTCTATGAACAGGTTCAGTTCTTTAAACACAAACAATAAAATTAGAAATTTTCCTTCCCTTCCCTCACAGCCCTTCCTTTCTCTATTTTACTTCAGAAAAGAAAATACAGCCAGCCAGAAAAGGTAGTTTGTCAATATGTATTAGTAGCCACAGCAATGTTCATAGCTTTTGATCCTGTAATCTCATCCCTTAGAAATGATTCTTAGGGAAAAAGTCAAAAGAAAAAAAGTAAATAAATCAGGAAGAGTGAAAAAACCCTCAAAAATAAGGGAATATACACATTAATTATTATATACATACTTCAAGGACAATGATACCAAAGACTAGTAGAAACATGAGCAACTCTTAAATTACAATAATACAGAAAGTAGAAAAAAATCAGTATGTATATATACTATTCTTGGAACCAGGTAAATACAGGTATACTTATAAACAATGGTTGGAAAGTAAGTAGTGGACAACAACAAAAAATAATTTAAATCAAAGTGGCAGGGGAATGGTTGTGTTTTGGTGGTGATCATTTTTCAGAATGTTCTTTAATAATTCAAGAAATGAATTGTCCACCAGTGTGGTTAGTATTATGGCAAATGAAAGCAGAAGGCGCCCCAGCTGGGGAGCTGGGAAATGCCACTAACCGTCAGTGTCATCTGAGAACACCCTTTCACTCTCTGATCTTACTTTTTTTGTCTATAAAAGGAGGATACTGAGCAATGTTTTTGAAAGTTGACTTGTAGGTTTAAATTCTATTATCCTTCATGGACTTTCTACTTTATTTAAGTTGATATTGGAAGTGCTTTAATATGTTTGAATATGGTAAACATTTGTCAAATTTCAGGGCTGTGATCCAGAAAGTCTCAGGCTTAGAGAGATGTGTTATATAAAAGAAAAATATATGTGTTATATAAAAATATATATATAATATATCTGTCCTGGTTCAAAACTAGTCATAAAACTGATTTATCCACTCTTCAGGAAAGCTCATATGTCTCACCTGCTGCTCATCCCATAGTTAATCATGCCATAAAATATATTTAAAAGATGGGGAAATGGTGTTATTCAAGAATCATATGATATTATGAGTGAATAAATCGTAACCGTTGACAAAGGATGAGCCGCTGTCTTCTAATCGTTTCAAGGCACAATGATACCTGCACTTTAGTTCTCTGGGCTAAGAAGTCAGCAAGTCGAAGTTACCAGCAGGTGGCACTATGATCGCCAAAGGTACTCCCGGAAGCTGCTGGGAACCGAAGAAGCAGTGTTTCCAGAACACATTTTCATATCTTGGATCCAAAACAGTCCTTTGTCCAAGTCTACCATTCTCTCTTTTCTCTTGAGAACCAAATCCAGCCACCTTCTTGGGAACCCAAGGTCTAGCAGAGGCTTTGTGGTCTTACGCCCATGGTTCCAAATCATCATCTTCCCCTTTGCCAGCTGTGTGACCACGTGCCTTCTCGAAGCATCAGGATTTACTTATAAAGTCCTTCCTCACATAGCCGTGGAATAAAGGGATTTAATACTTAGTGTGTCTCTAGCATAGTGTTGAAATTAGTAAGACATTAATGTCAGAACCTTTCTCATTTCCCAATTCCATCTTTTTGAGAGTCCTTGTCTATAGCACTGTCGTTTGTAACACTCACTTTGGTACTTTGTAATGTTTTTCAAATGATCCATAGAAGTACATCTCACCCTCTAAATCTCTTAGATATAGGAGTGCAGCTACAGGGTATGCACCTATCAGCAGTCTAGAAGCTTGGAGGGGGAGTCTAGTAACATCATCCATCATGAAGAAGCCAAACATAGAACTAAAATTTATTGACTGTTTCTACATAATAGGGACTGTGCTGATGACTTTGAATACATTATCTCCTTTAATTGCTACAAAAATCCCAAGCTGTAGGTAATATTACTGCCTCTCTACTAATGAAAAAAAGACATTTAAAAAGACTAACAAGACCCAGAGACACAGCTAGAAATCACAACAGATCTGGAACACACATCTCTCTAAGTTGGAATATAAATGCTTCTTAAAACATGAATTTGCCATTGACAACCAGCAGGAGCAGAGTTGCTAGGGAGCACCCGGGCCCATTACTCAATGCCAGGTTTGCAGACGAAGGGGCTTTCTGACGATGACTGATGGAAACTGGCTCTGCCGCAGTGTTCTAGCTCTGATGCCACTAAACGCTCATATTTCTGCCCCACCAGCTGCGGGGTGATACAGAAAGGAAAGGAGGGATTGTGGGCTCCTTACCACAGGTGATCCTCATTAGCCTACCTAGAGGAAAAGCAGGTGTCTACAAGACTCATCTCCATTTGAAATTTTCTCTAACGATACAATTGTTATATCCTTTAACAGACTCACAAAATTTGATCCTGTGCCAAGATAGATCTCTTTTATATGCATTGGTTTTATTTGTTGTAATTTTATTTTTTATTTTAACATCACTTTTATTGTATTTTTTTCGTTACTATGTATTCCCCCATACCCCCCTCCACCTCCATGCCCCCTTCCCCTCTCAATCACCACAATGTTGTTCGTGACCATGAGTTCTTTCTTTTCGAAATTGGTTTTAAATGACAAAATAAATGGTTTTGGGAAAGAAACTCAGTGACTCTTATTGAACTTTAAAGCCATTTCATAGCCACTGGGGTTGTGGATGGGGGTGGGTGGCATACTTTTTATGGGTTTTACCTCCAGGAACTCCACCAGGTTCTCATGTTGAAGAGTTAGCAAAAACCTTAGTAGTGACCATTTTGAAATATTCTTAGTGCACTCTCCATAACAAAAAAACTACTTTACAGGGGACAATATTTTACCCAAACCTTGTTGACTTGGGGAGAAGGGCAACCCAATGCTAACTCATTTATTCTTCCCATCTCAACTAAAGAAGAAAAATTAAAAAACAAAAAGTGAAGGTCACAGCCCAGGGACAAAGGCCCATGGAAAGGCTGAGATCTAATCACAGGATTACAGACTGCCTCCCCTCCCCAGTGTCTACCACCCCACCAGCAGGACTCCAATATCATGTCATGGGATAAAGGCTGGAAAAGCTGCAAGACAGATACTCTGTTTAAGAAGATATTTTACGGAAACCCAAAGACTACAGATAAGACAAAAACAAGGACACTAAAGGAAATTGAAGGCTCGGACACCCACAGCTACAGCAAGCAGTAAACACAGCAAACTCTGCCAGATAATATACACTCTCACACTGAATGCCGATTTACCTCAGTTACTATTATGCAGTATGTCACATCCAACTTTCAATAAAACATTATAGGGCATGCTAAAAGGCAGGAGAAAGTAGTCTGAAGAGACCAAACAAAGATTTAGAACCAGACTCAGATATGATACAGATTTTGAAATGATAAGACAGGGAATGTATAATAAGTATGATTAAGATGTTAAGGGCTCCAGTGGAAAAGCAGAGAACATGCAAGAGCAGGTTGGAAATATAAGCAGAGAGACGGGAAAAAAATCAAAAGGAAATGCTAGAATTGAAATCCTTTAACAGAAACGAAGGAAGATTCTGATGGGTTCACCAATAGACTGGATATAGGCAAATAAAGAATCAGTGAGCATTATGATATGTTTATAGAAACTTTGCAAATTGAAATGTAAGGGAAAAAATAATGAAGAATCCCACCCAGAAGAGAACACCCAAGAACTGTGAGATAATTTCAACAGGTGTAGCTTATCAGTAATTGGAAAACCAGGAGGAGAAGGAAGAATGGAATAAATGAAAGAGTTGGTTACCAAAGAACAGATGTAGGAAACTAAGAGACCACCAAGGAGCATAAATAACAAAAAATCTACATGTAGGCATATCTAATGCCAGAACTCAATGATCTTAAAGATGTGTGCTAATATCAGATTATATTATACCCACATACCATATATTATTGCTTTAACATTATAGAGACCCCTTGGTACCCACTTTTTGCTTTGTCTTTTAACAACTTTAAGCATCTTTACCAAAAATAGTATTTTGACCTAAGACCTGGGGAAAATGTTTATTCCCTGTTGAAGTATGTGTAAAAGAAAATTAGATTCTAAAGAAATAATCTTCTAGCCATGTTTGAGCCACATTAAAGCTAACATTTTAGGTGTAGAATGCATTATCTTTGCAAAACCAAATTCCAGAGCTGTTGATTTTATTTTTTAATTCATACTTAAGTAATGCTTTTAAAACTGGTATGTTGCCAGACTGTTTTTCTTTACATATGCTCATATTCAAGGGGCAGGACTGTGCCCTTTCATTTTTGGAGAAGACACACATGTCTAAAGCCCAGTGAAAAACATGGCAACTCTTAACAGAGTTTTCTGCAAACTACGTGCTGTTGCCATACCCTCCCAGCTTCACTACTAACGGGAAAAGTTTTTCTTCTATTTTCTTTTTTAATACAAACATTTTTGGCAGCGTTTACACTCAAGTGTCTGTATTAATTATTTTTGTGATGTGAATCTTCACTACAATCTGATGCTAGCACACATCTTCAAGGTTATTGGGTTCTGGTATTAGATTGGTCTTAATATTCAGTTGAGATGGTCTAATACTAAGGAGACAGACCCACTGTCAAAACACATGAGGAATCCACTAGAGGGCAGAAAAGCACAAACCAGATATAAATATGTCCACCCTCCCAAAGGCTGCTGTTATCACACGCAAAAAATTTATACTGCAAAGATTTCTTAAAAGCAAAAAATTCAGATTAGTTCAGTGATATAAAATAATGTATGTACAAATGTTTCTCCTTTTATTATGAAATTAGTGATCCAAGATTGAAAAGCAAAATGAGAATAGAATTGGTTCCAGTCCCAGCTCTTTTACTAATTGTGATTTGAGGTACAATTTGCATCTCTGCTCCTTTTCTCTGATATAAGGATTTGCACAAAATGATTCTTACTGTTTTTTTCCACTTTAAAATTCCACTGCTCTGTTGTCTATGATTCTATTTTAGTCATTTTTTAATTATGTTGTTTAGGCTTTTACATCATTTGACCAGCCATAACTTGACGATGTTAGCGGAAATCTGTTTGGAAATACCCACTGTTATTTCATGGAAAATTTAGGTCCCTGAAATGCACTGATTTACCTTCTTAGTGGAACCACACTTCTTCCCCAAACTATTATTTGTATATAATCTAGTGACAATAGTAATCGTAATGTTTTCTGGAGTAAGATTTTACTATTTAAGCCACCAAAGTATTTTTATTTGCAGAAAAATAAAACCTAGGAACCATCTTATATATAGCCAAATGGTTTTCACTCTCCATTTATCTCCCTTTTAAAGTATTATATGTGTGGAGTCAGTATTACCTACTCAACCAAAGTTCTAAAATCAGGAAGGTTAATGATTTAAAAAAATAATTGTTGCCTTGAAGGCCCCTGAAAATGGTGACCTTGAGGACAGAGGTGCATGTGACAGGTCTCAACTGCTGCTGTGTCACCACTCATTTGGTCCGCCCCTCCTAGCTTCTGGATGTGGCTGATTTTGACAGTTAACGAATTCACAGTTACTTTTCACATGTATTGTGGTACTCAGCACAATAACCCATCGTCAGTCTGTACCTGAGTTGTGACTGCAACGGGAATTCTCTAAGTAGCATTCTTCATGAGCACCAATGGATAAAACTGTCAACAGTTTAATGAAAGCAGAAACCATTTCTGCACCAAGTCTGATAATGTAGTCATATTTAACACCACACCACACATTTAAATATTTTCACTTAGGACATATTTTCCTCCTATATGCCTAAGAAAGGAAGAAAGATGCCTGCCTGACAGCTGTAGGGGACTTGTTTGTTTCAGTCTGGCAAATGTGACTCAGCTCCGTATGGAAAACCTACAGAAGTGAAGTGGTGGGCAGGATCCAGACCTTCAAACCAAGTTTTCCCGTGGGAATCAGGCCTGGAAAATGCATACTGACTGTTACGGCTTGCTCTTGCTAAAACTCCATTACCCTGGTCTGAAACAACAAATGTGTATCGTCTATCTTCAAGGTAATTTCCAAAGCCTGTGCCAGTTCACCCAAGGACAGAGCTAATCAGCTCGCCGCCATTCCCCTCTGCATGTTATTTTCATTTCCTTGATTGTATCTAAAATGTAGACAACACTATTCTATGTAATAGATAATAAACCTTTCTCTGATGTAAGACCTGAGAGAAACAATAAAAGCCTGTCTAGGCAAGAATCGGAGCGCTCTCTTCTTGAGAGAGTGGTTGAGGCATTCATAGACACTCTCCCCTTGAGAGAGTAGCTGTGCTGTCCCCCTTTTCTCCACAGGATTGCTGTCACCTGTGCATTTATTTTTGTCTTCAGTCACAACAGGCGGACTCTGCTGGCCAGAGTCCCCCACAGATAGTGAATGTGATGGATGAAGGAAAACCATCCTTTAAAACAAACTAAACCCATTGTTATTATCAAAAGCCAAGGTAGAACATTGTCGTGGGTGCACTCTTGACTTCTTGCCCTGACACGTTAGCACACAAGGTGCCAATACAGTCGGCACCCCTTTCCCTTTGGAGACCAAGTAGATTTCTCTTCGGAATCTCAGACTCAGCTCATCTCAATGTGTGAAGTCATTATCATGAGATGAATTACTCATTTGACTGACTGGCTTGTACGCTGGAAGGTGAGGAATGCGAGGAGACCCCAACCTCAGCATTCACAATGTTAGATATAAGCTGCATTCTCGCAACACTAGTGAGGTGAGCCCTTGAGATGCTGCGGTGTTACTTACAGACAGCGATGAGTACAATACTGATTGAGCAGTATTGTACTCCTAAACTATTGTGTTATTTAAGCTTAGAATACGAAAATGGTTTTAATTCCTCCAATGCTGTTCTAACAAGATGTTGCCAAGAGTATCAGCTTAGAATTCCAACTAATTCTCTGTTGAACTTGGAGAAGTCACTTCACCTCTCTTGGCCTCACGTTCTTATCTAGGGTCTTAAACAATGCTTCAGAAGTAGTAAGTCCTCTAAGATGGTTTCAGGGGATGTCGTGGAATGAGCAAACAGACCACCAAGAAACCCTCTGGTTTTAAGATCTCATGTATCTCCCAGTATGACTCTAGGGAACAAATGAAATGCAATTAATCAGCTATCTGCATTTGGAAACCCTACTGCAGAACACCATACCATTTGTTAAAAAGAATTTTGAATGTATCTACACAAAGGATGTAACATCCTTTTCAGTGATAATTAATTTAGCATAATCTCGGCCAATATTACACTTGAAGGTTCCATGACATTTATTTTGTACAAAGCGGCTGTCAGTGTCGGAGAGTCCCCAGCAGGCAGAAAGCACCCCGCGGGCAGGGCCTGAGGCCTGGGCGCCCTCAGGGCTGCAGGAGGGAGTCCAGCAGCAACTCGCCCTGCCCACTGCCCTTCCTCTCAGCCTTCACACGCACGGCCAGGCGGCGCAATTCATTCTCCGAGAGTCCGTCGAAGCAGAAGTCCTGGTCGAAGACCGCCTTGCGGCTCCCGCGCCTCACAACGCTGCGCTGCTGGCGCGTCTGGCCGGGTGGCTGCAGGACCAGGCTGACGCGGCAGCGGACCGCGCGGGGCTCGGCGGCTCCTCCCGCCGGGCCCTTGGGGCGGGGCGCAGGCGGAGACGGAGGCGCCCTCTGGCCGGACTGTGCTTGGCAGCCAGGCTCTCGGCGCCGCCGCCGGCGCGACCCAGAGCCACGGTGCCCTCGGCTTCTAGGTGCTCGGGCCGCGGGCCGGGAGACAACGGAGGGGCCGCGGAGAGGGTCCGGGCCCGGCGACCCCGAGTCGGTGCTGCACTCCTTATTCTTAGTCTGGTCCCGCTGGACATAGAGAGGGCGCAGGCCAGGTCGTGACTCCTCGAGGTCTTCAGCGCGCTGTTCAGCAGCCTTTCGGAGGCGCGCAGGAGGCGGTGGCCACGGGGATGTTGAGCACACGTACTGTGGGGCGGGCGGGGACAGCCGGGAGCCGCTGGGGTGGTGTCTGGAGCTCTACCAGAGGGCTGGAGGGGGGCGTCTCCTCCTCGGCTGCAGTGGTAGGTGTGGGCCCGGGGGCGGAGCGCGGGCGGGGCGGCGGGCTGCAGTAGGAGCGCCGCGGCTCCCGGATCCCCGAGGAAGAGCGACTCCTTGCGGCGGGTGTGCGGGCTCTCCAGCAGCGCGCAGAAGCCATAGGCGGTGCGGGTGCGGGGCAGGTGAGGCAGCGAGAGCGCGGCCTGCGAGCGCGGGTCCCAGTCGGTGTGCCCGGCACCATCGTCCGTCCCTGCTTTTTTCACCCAGGAGTTTCGGACTGCAGCCAGGGCGCGGCAGGGCGAGAGTCTCGGGGGTATGCAGAACTCAGGGATGCTGTCTGGGGTGAGGACGTTTGCAAACAAGGCGGGCGTGTTGGCAGTGGTTCCGCCGGCCCGACCCTGGAGACGCCAGTTTCCGCTCCGCAGGAGGCGCTGGGGGTTCAAACGGAACCGCTCCAGGCACGACATCAAGATGCAGGTGCCGGATCTGGGCGACTCTCTGCTGGAGCTGATCTGCCTGCGATGTACAAGCGCACAAGGGTTGTCAGAGTGAGCCCCACTCCCAGAGCACAGCAATTCCTTTCTCTTTCCTTCTACTTTTGGGGTGCCTTCTCCTGCCTCCCTCCGGACTAGGTAAACTGCGCCCCCCCCCCCCCCCCCCCCCCCCCCCCCCC
>PVIA01008561.1:0-20268 GCA_004024845.1 Tonatia bakeri | reverse complement strand
CAAGAGGTGCTTTGCTTGTGCAATTGTTTCCTGAATCCTTGGATTATTGCACTAGTCTCCAGAGAGATTTAAAATATTTCCCCCCATCTAGGACGTTCGGCTTGGCTTCCCCTTTTAGGTGCGAAGAACCTCAGGTGAATCACGGGGGAGTTAAGCAAGGTTTTGGGTCCCATGGAATGTACCTAAAGTCCAGCGTCGGTTGGGTCTCGCACCGTTTCGCCTGCAGCCTCTGGGAAATTCAAAGGGCGCGCGGCCGGGTTCAGTACTAAAGTACAAGGACAGTCGGCCTGAGCCTTTATACCTGGGGCCTGGAACGTCCGCCAATGAGCGGGCTGGAGCGACACTGCTTGGTAACCTGACTCCAGGCCCTCCCCACCCGAGTTCCTTCTGCCACGTGGCTCGATCCGCTACGCAAATTCAAGAGATGCAGTCCTTTTCCTCTCCTGCTTGGTTTGGGGATGATTACCTCAGAAATTCTGAACAAGTTTCTAATTCCTCACGTGCAAAAGAGGGCTAAATCTTTACTATATTGCAGAGTCATTGCGAGGATCCAGGGACACAATGACTGAATGCACAGCACTCTACACCTACTACTAAGAGAAGATAAAAGTCTGGTTTGTCTTATTTTTACTTAATACCCTCTCCCAAACTGGGCCTTTCAGTGCCCAGCTTTCGAAGTTTCTTAACTTGCTTTCTGGTTTTCTTTTCTGATTTCAAGTGATTTATCTTTGTTGATTATAAATCACTCTGGGTATGGGAACTTTATGGGGTGGCTGGAAATATTCCACATGTTGATCTGGGTGGGGTTACAGGGGCATATCACTATGTAAAAAACCATCTAGTATACATTAATGATTACCTATAAGATTCTATGTATCTTATACCTCTATTTTCAAACAATCATGACCCACTTGAGGCCTATAGGTCCCAGTCTGTGTTCCCTGCCAGGTCATCAGTTCCTGCTTTTTTGACCCAGGAGTCCTAGAGTGCTGATTTTTGATTGGGAAAATACATTCCTGAATACAACCAGGCTGTTGGAACCATACTCTGGAGGCACCCTGACCACATCCAGCTTTCCTAGGTTGGGCCCACCTGAGACCCTTTTCCTTCCTTTCGAAACTTACATGTGTTAATTCAATATGAGGGCTGCTTCCAGCTAGCTCAGGTTCGAAGAGCTCCAGAGCATTTTGTTCGGTACTGAGTGTATGCTAGTTCTGCCCAAGATACTGCCTTTTCAATTAATTGCTTCTCCAAGTAATTTTTAATAAATTGAATTCATGCAAAGGGGATTTCAGGATGGGATTGTGCATTTTTATTTACAGCATATACATACATACAGAGGCAGTATGTTTGATGACTTACATAAGTCTCTGGAATTGTCACATAAACCCTGCAAATTATGATTGCTCTTAGTAACTTATCCAAGTTCACTCATAATGGGAAAAGGAGGAAATGATACATATTAGTGAACATAAATGAGTTGTTTTGGGCAGTAAATAAATCTCATCATGTGAAATACTTAGCATTGTATTTGTCTGGGACATGATAAGTGCTAAATATATAGAAGCAGTGATCATTATTATTAATAAAAATAGAAGAGAAGTTATAGAATGTAGTGATTAAGAAAATAGGATCTGAAATCAAATCTGATTTTGATTCTAGAATGGTTGCTCCCTATTCGACCTTGAACAAGTTATTTAACCTTTCTAAGCCACAGTATTAAGGGTAAAATTAGGAGGTGGAGCCTTTGGGAGGTAATGGGATTAGTGACCTTATAAGAGAGACCCACCATCATCATCATAACCTACCTATAGAGTTGTATGAATATATAATAAGACAATGCAAATAAAAAATTTAGCATCGAGACCCTGACATATATAGTGTCAGATATTTATTATTGTTACTGAAGAAGCAAAAATTCATTAATTCAATTATTCATTCAAAGCAATATTTACTGAATGCTTCCTGGGTTCCAGTCACCATACTAGGCAGGTGGATCCAGGCTGTCCAAGATCACATTGGCTATGTACATCTGTCAGACAAGGAATGAAATGATGAGGGTGAAACATTTGAATTCCATATGACAAAGGCAGGAATGAGAAGAGACTACTGAACATTACTTATATATTTAGTCTAGGGGGCAGGTTTGGTGAGTCCCTGGGTTTACCATGACCTTGACCAGCTACTTAAGGTCTTTATATCAGCTCCACTCCTGGTCAAAATTCTGGAGCCAGTGCTAAATCTGTGGGAGAATAATTACCAAGTTATATACTTGTAAGTCACATGCATGTGTTTTGACTTACCTTTTCAGGCAATTGTGCTGTTAGCTCTACACGTGAGAGCCCAGAGAGTCCTTGGTCAAAATGGTGAGACTCACAATCTGAGAAGGTGGCTGAGAGTTGCTGAGAAAGCGTATGTGGTGGTGGGAGAAAGGAAAAAGTGCCAGGGCCTGAGAAATGATGTAGGGGTGAAGCAATATATACTTTGGAGTGAATCTGTCTTAGGTTCAAATCTATTATGCAACTTTTTAGCTATCGGACTGTGGGATAGTTAATTAACCTCTTTGAGCCCACGTTGTATAATGGAGGTAATAATACTTATCACATGAGATTGTCGTGGGGATCAAAAATGCATGAAATTCCTCTCACACAGTGAGTGCTAGCTAACAGTTACCAGTTATTGTTATAAAGGTTTGCTTGGCCAGGGATTAGCTGATTCACACATGGATTCCTTGAAAAACAATTCTCTTCTTGGCCAAGCAAAGCAGACTTGCTTTGTTTTTGTTAACAACTCACTGTCTTCAATAACACTTTAGAAGTGTTTCCTGTGTAAGATTTCTTGAAAACAGCAGAGATGCACCCTTGCATGGCAGGTCTCTGACCTTGTTTGGAAGCACAAGCCACGGGGTGCTGGGAGGAGGATGTAGAAGGATGAGGCCCTGTGCCTGGAACACACAGATCTACCCGGGCGAAGACTGTGGTCATTCTGAGCTCCTAGCTATAGCCATGGGGACATCCAGTGATGGAGCCAGCAAACAGTTCTGTGAAGTGAGCATAAATAGATCACCAGCCATCGAGGGCAGAGGTGCTCTTGGAGTAAGAACAAATGAATATTTAAAACAGACTTAAAAAAATAATATATAGGAGGTTGGATGCCAAGGGAAACAAGTAGGAGAAAGTTTACAACACAATAAAATACTGGTATTGTGATTTATCCAGCTCATTCAATAGCACTGGAATATGGAGTAATGGAAAGAATGCAGGCCAGAGAAGTCTTGGGTTTTAGCTCTGATGGTCACTAACTTGTGGGACTTAAACAAGTCCATTAATTTTCTCTTAGCACTCAGCATCTCCATCTGTCAAATAAGAGGGTTGGATCAACCAGGTGATACTTGTTTCCCCCTGGTTCTAACACTTGCATGGGGCATGGGTAAGGGGAATTTAGAATTTTTTATTTTTCTATTTCTTAAAAGCTTTTATTTATTTACTTTTTAGAGAGAGGGGAAGGGAGGGAGAAAGAGAGGGAGAGAGAGATGTATCAATCAGTTTCCTCTTGCATGCCCCTAACTGGGGACCTAGCCTGCAGTCATGTGCCCTGCCTGCCTGGGGATCAAACCAGCGACCTTTCAGTTCACAGGCCAGCGCTCAAGCCACTGAGCCACACCAGCCAGTGCATATCTTACTTGTCTGTTTTTAAGAAAGAGTTGCGACTTTTTAAAGTGTCACTAATTTTGACTTTTGTTTTTAACAGAAAAAACGATTTTGCTCATCTGTGTTTATTGCTTGATCTCTCATTGCAGTTAGTTTTGCAATTGCCTTTTTATTTTCCTTATTCTTTTTTTTTTAAGGGAGGGAGGGAGGGAGCAAGAGAGGAAGAGAAACATCAACTGGTTGCCTCTCCTATGCACCTGACCAGGGCCCGAACCTGCAACCTAGGCTTGTGCTCTGACTGGGAATTGAACTGGCTACCTTTTGCTTTGCTGGACGATGCCCAGCCCACAGCCACACTGATCAGGCAGGGCCCTCTCATTATTCTTAGTGAGAATTAATTTAAGAACTATAATTACTGGAATGTTTCTTTCCTTTTGATAACCTCTGTATCCAATTCTGCGAAGTGAGCATAAATAGATCTTTGGGTATTGAGCTACACAGTGGTGTTTCTTGACATTAGTTATAGTTCGTTTTGGATAAGGATTGTAATTTCTTCTTCAGGAACTAGGGAGGTATTCTGTTGTGTAAATATCCCATGGTTGTTTTATCCACGTGTTTGGATTGACACTCGGGCTGCTTCCTTATCCTGGCTATTGTAAATAGTGCTGCAATGAATATAGGGGTGCTTAAGTTCTTTCAAATTAGTGTTTTGGGTTCCTTTAGAATATTCCCAGAAGTGGGACTGATGGGCCAAAAAGGCAGATCCATTTTAAATTTTTGGACGTATCTCCATACTGCTTTCCATGTACTCGGCCCTAAAAAAGAGAGTTTTACCTTTTGTGGCAGCTAGATGGAGCTGGAGAACATTATGCTAAGTGAAAAAAGCCCGTCAGAGAAAGACAAATACCTTATTTTACTATATGTGGGATCTAATGAACAAACTGAACTAACAAGCAAAACAGAGACAGACTCAGAGAGCAGCCTCTCTGACAGCTATGACGGCTAAGTGGGGGGATGTTAGAGGGCGGAGGGAGTGAGCAGCCAGAACTGCACATGGACAGCAGTGTGGTGACTGTGGGGGGAGGGCGGTGCAAGGGGACTAAATGGTAATGGGAACAATACAATAACAATTTTTAAAAATCTGTGAGAAAACCAATAATAAACTTTGTATGTATATATAATTACACTTAAAAAAGGAGTAGGGAAGATTTGGGGCATTACTGTGTGCACATAATAATCAATCCTTCAAAACATATTTAAAAAGGAAAATATTAAAATTTAAAAGCTTTAATACTATATGGTAACTGCATTATTTGTAGTGACAATTTTGAGCTGTATTTTCCACCCTGAGATTTTCAGTTCTGTCATTAATCTTTCAAAGTAATCTTTGGTGATTTAACTGTAGTTATTGAACGAGAAAAGGGTGGCAGTGCTCAGGGAGCTGGAGGAAATTAACACCCGCTGTATAATTTTGAGTAGATCACTTAATATTTCTGACCTTAATTTCCTACAAAATGGAAATACTACTTCCTGCATCACTTATCTTACAGATCTTTTGTGATGATTACATGAAAGGACATATCTTGGTATAATAATGGCATGATAGCTCATGACATATAACTGAGAAGTATAATAAAATGGAATAATGCATATAAATGCACCCATATGCTTTATTCTTTCAAAAGTATAAAGTGTCATAGAAGTACAGGAATTATTATTGTTGAAGAATGAGTATTGTCTGCTTCTCCAACCAGATCCCACCTCTGTTCCATTTACTTGATCTTTTTATTCTGCCCATGGCATCTTTCATGTCATCTTTGTTATTCATAGTTTCCAAACTTTTTATGATGCACGAGACCAGCCCAACGAGAGCTTCTGTTTTTTTGCATTCCCCTCAGTGCACAGTTGGTGGGAGTGTGCAAGGAGAGAGGGATTGTTGAAGGACAGTCATGGACTAGGAACAACTTGGGTACAGACTGAGAAGGGCTTTCTGAACACTGTAAAGTTATCGAGTGTTTTCGATCAGGTGACTAACCCGAGCTCACCTGTGCTTTGGGATAACAGCTTCAGCGCCAGTGTGCACATGGATGGAGAAGGGAAAAACTGAAGGCCAGAAAGCCAGTTAGATGGTGATTGCATGGTTGAGGTGAGACATAAAGAGAATTTAGGAAATATGGCAAAAGCGAAATGTACAGATTTGGCTGCTAATAGGTTGTGGATGGTGAAAGAAAGAAGTGCAAAGTGGCTCCTAGGTATTTTCTCAAGAGGATTGAGTTAGGAAAAACAAATGGTTAAGAATTCATTTTCTGGAAAAAATACAATAAATATTAGATAAAAAAGAAGAATTCATTTTCTGTGTGCAGAAGTGGAGGACAAAGGTGGGCACTGATAGCACTGGTTAGTATTGGTTCTTTTATATCAATTTTACATAATATCAATTATAGACATTTGACTTTTTTTCTTCTTCGATAGACTTTGCATTTAAGAAATTTTCCTGTTTGGTTCTATCTTAGTCCTTTCAGGCTGCTATAACAAAGTTTCATAGACTGGGTGGTTGGAAAACAATGCAAATTTATCTCTCACAGTTCTGGAGGCTGGGAGGACCAAGATCAGAGTGCCAGCCAATTCAATCTGGTGAGGGCCCACCTCCTTGTTCTTAAAAAGTGGTCTTTTTCCTATCTTTTCACTTGGCAGATGGGGGAAGGAACTCTCTGGGGTCTCTGCGTTAGGGTACCTTCCATTCATGAGGATTCTGCCTAATCACCCACCCAATCAGGACCTCCCAAATGTCCCAATTCTTAACATCATCATATTGGGAGGTAGGATTTCAGCTTACGAATTTTGGGAGGACACATTCAGCCTATAGGAGTTGTTTAACAAGTTACACAGTTTCTCAGGTGTAATGTGTAGCAAAGCACTTAAAAATGCTAGGGACTACAAATAACCTATCATTTCTGAGGTTTATTAGTTTACTGTACCTCCACAGCTTTTTGAAATATATTTTAGAAGTCCAGTTCTCTAGAGAATTAAATTTCCCTAACATAAAAAGTTCTTGAATTACAAAAGCCCTACTTTCAATGTCTTGCTATATCAGAGACAGTTCAATGATAGCATGAAAGTGATATGTAAATAACCCACCTATGCAACCCACATGGTAACTAAAAAAAGGAAGTACTACATTTTGTTATTTTCTTAATAAGGCAGATAACTAAGGAGTGGTTCTGAATTAATTAAGAGCAAATCAAACACAGAGGGAGTAAAAGAAATGAGTTAAGAACAAAATGCATATTCAGTTCCCATTCTATCTGCCACCTCATGGTGCGGCTCTGTTCCTGCGCTCCCCACTTTTAAATAGTTAAAAGTGTGTTTTAGAGAAGCATAGGGAAGAGGGGACCTTGCTCTAGGCGGGGTTGATCCGTAGCAGAACAAGTGTGCAGAAACTCCCATTCCCCACCTGAAGAGGTGCTTGCTCAGGTCTGAGAAGCGCCCAGTCCGGTCCACGGACCCGACATCAACAGAAGGCGAGGGCGAGCTAGCAGAGCGGCCGCAGGGCTGTCCCTGTGCCCGGTAACGCCTGCCTACCTTCCACTAGCAAAAGCCCTTTTTCTCTCGTACAGGCACTAGTACAGGCACTCGGGAACAGCCGCCAAGGCAGGCCCCAAACCGGTTTCCCCGCTGCCCCTCCGCCCGCCCTCGTCTGGCCCGGGGTGGAGAGCCGCACGAGGATGGAAGCCTGGCGCCGGGTCTGGCAGCTCCGAGTCCCCGACGGCGACGCGCCTGCGCACAGGCCCGGTCACGCGCGGCGCCGGGGCGGGCCCGCGCCCGAGGGGCTGTCATTCGCCGCGCTCACCACCGCCCCCCGCTGCACCCGGCGGTTCCGGCGCCTCCCTCTCCCGCCGCCTCAGCCCCGCCATGGTGTTGGAGTCGGTGGTCGCGGATCTGCTGAACCGCTTCCTGGGGGACTATGTGGAGAACCTGAACAAGTCCCAGCTGAAGCTGGGGATCTGGGGCGGTAAGCGAGAGGGCGCGGCCGGTGGGTGACCGGAGCGGCCTAACGGGCCCTCGCTGCGGGCTCCCTGCCCCGGCTCCAGCCCCGGCCCGGCTCCCCAGGCCGCCCGAGACCCCGCCTCCGAGTGGGGCGGTCGGCGGGGCCCTCTCGCTGGGCGGCAGGTGCGAGGCGCCGAGGGGCCTGTGCCCGCCTCTGCCTCCCCGAAGTCTCGAGTGACGGGGTCAGGCTGGGGAGATCGGCGGGGTCGCGCTCGCGCTGCCCCGGTTGCTGAAGCCCAAGCCCCTGTCCTGGCCCGCCCTGCCCATCTTGGGGTGGCTCCCCTCGCAGCCCTCATCGTGAGCCCTTGGGCTCCTTAGCATAAAAAAGCCTTTGCTGCTGCTGTAGCGCGTGGAGTGAGGATGGTTGCGTGGTCGCACGCGCTCAAATAAAGTGGCATCAAGGAAAAAGAAAATTGCGTTTCGCAGTTATCTTCGTTGAAATTTTATAGCGATTTGGAGTTGGCTTCGTCCTCTGGGATTGCAGTGTTTGGGAAGGGATGGGCAGGGAAGACCATTGCGAAAGGCGCGTGGGTAGGGCTTCTGGTTTTTAATACTGCCAGCTTTAGAGGAAGTGATTTCCTTTCATCGGGCTTGCTTTTCCCTGAAAAAGAAGAATACTTTCAGTTTTGTGTTAGAGCGATAGAAAGTAATTCAAGCCACGACCAGAAGCCTCGTTAATGAGGTGCATGCCCAAGAATGTAGCCAGTGTGTCTGTCGTTAGGGGTTCTGTGGATAGAGGTAGGCAGTAAATAGTATGTTTGCACTCTCTTAATTATTTGCACTAAGTATGCGTCGAGCTTTGGGGACATAGGCATGGATACTTTCTAGCTCTACCAAAGACTTTTGGGAATTTTTGTCAGGTTTGGAGGGGAATCAAAAGAATTGCTCGAAAGGATGGAACGGCTCTTAATTCAGTCAACGAATAGACTGTGGCTATTGAGCACCTGAAATGAAGTTGGTGCGAATTGAAGCGTGCTCTAAGTATAAAATACACACCAAGTGTTGAAAATACTGAGGAAGAATGTAATAATATCAATTTCTATGTTGATTATGTGTTGAAATGATAGTATTATATTGGATTAAATACAGTGTAGGAAGGGGGACTCAAAAAACCCCTGGAATTATCTTTGGGGGGGTGGGCGGCTGGTAGAGGGCCACCTGAGTGTTCTAGGGTCCCCTCTGTGTCAGTGAACCACATGGCCTTGTTCTGAGAGGCTGGGTTCAGTGTCAGTGTGTTTTTCTTGGAACAGCCTTTCAACATGTGTGCCCATTTCCTGATGGGTGATTTACTAGTGCAGTGGCCCTCACCGCGCTGAGTCTTCAGCAGTTTTTGATCCAAAACAGCATGACCCCATGCCCTACCCTGGCTATCTACCTGATCTCTCCCCAAGTGCCTTATTTGTTTGTTTGTTTCCCTGATGAAAAAGTCCTCAAAGGGGAACATTTTGCTGATGTGGAAGAGGTGAAACAAAAAACGAAAGAAGCAATAAAAGGCATCAAAGTCAACAAGTTCAAAACCTATTCAGAGCAGTGAAAGAAAGTCTGGATAGGTGTATTGCATCAAACGGAGAGTATGCTGAAGGTGACTGACGTTTAAACATGTAAGAATAAATGCACAGTTTTTAATAAATTCCGTTTTTGGGGTTCCTTTTTGTATTAAAATTTATTCCCCGTGTTTCTTTTTACCTTAAAAAACATACCTGACCCTTGAAAGTGTTTGAACTAAGTGGGCCCACCTACACTCGGTTTTTTTAAACCTGCCTTTTTCAAGGGTCAACCGTAATTACTTATGTGAACGGTATATGTTTATATTGGGCAGTGTTGTTAAGAGGACCGTCGAGTGCCACCTTGAAGTGTAGAGCAGCCTGCCTTTAATACTGATCATGTGATTGGCTCAGTGTGGCTTGCCCGGCAGCACATGCTTTGTTCAGATGCCCCAAGTAAAAGAAGGAGACGTTTAAGGAATTAAATGTCCAGTGCCTTCTGCAGGAGACAAGTATTTCTTCAACATACTGTGAAATAATGCAAATGATTCCTTTTAGTTTGTAGACATTATTTGAAATCTGAAAATGCACTGGGCATTTAGGAAACCTGGATTATAGGTTGTGTTGGACAAGCCGTTTACCTTACTGGGCTTTAGTTTCTTCATCTTAATTTAAAAATCATACCAGGTGATATGACATTCATATATAATCACAATTCAGAATCACTTAGTTATAACATTGTGCCCTATTTACAATATTGTTTACAGAAATAAAGTTTGTTGATGATTTTGAAGATTCCCTCCCTACCAAATCTTATTTTCTTTTTCTTTAAAATTAGGGATTGGAGTAGGTAACATCTGAGGGTCTTTCCACTGTCAATACTTTGTAATTCCAATGTAAATGTTTTACTGTGAAAATTTGAAGTACGCTGCTTGAGGATTTTGAACTTTTTCACAACTGAAATTAAAATGCCATAATTTTATTTCATTTACTCCACCTTTTTTTTTGGCAAAATGTATGAAAAAAGACTTTTCCATCTCATTTTCCTCCTTTTAGAATAAGGTATTCTGCCAGTGGCCAACAGCAACTTCATAATAGGCCTGAGCAAATAAACTTTTTTTTTTTTTTCAGGAATTATATCCAATGGAAGTCCAATCAGGGATTCCCTCAACCCTATGAGTTCCCTTCTGTAATGTTTTGCTGCCTTTTATTTTTGTGGTTGTTATAAAGGAAGTTCAAAGTCATGAACTTTTACCGTTATTGCTCAGAATATTTTATTTATAACACAATTGCCCCATTAAAGTAGAAAGTTAAAATATGTGACTTAGCTATTTCTAGTCTTTGAAAATATCCTTGAAGAAATTTAGACTTTTTATGGTAAACAAGTGGGAATATTAAGTCAATTTAGTAAAATAGCTGATCTTTATATATCCATGGTATAGACAAATTTTATAAAGAATTGGAATTTTTACATAATCTTATTTGAAAACTATTTGCTTTAGCAAATACGGTTTATATGCCATAAAGTTTGGCTTTTCCGGTTTGTTTCTTGTTAAATTTTAACATCTTGAGAAAGGGAAGAATTCAACCTGTTGAATTTCACGTAGGTGATCTTACTATTCCAAATGGTGAATGAAGTTGATACGTCTTCACTGGGGTATTTGACTAGGCTAAGGCAGTGATTTTCAACCAGGGATGACTTTGCCCCCTCAGGTGACTTAGGCAATGTCCGAGACATTTTTGATCGTCACAATAAGGGGTGGAAGTGTGCTACTGGTGTCTAGTGGGTAGACCCCAGGACAAAGAATTATCCAGCCCAAAGTGTTTGTTGAGAAACCCTAGTCTAGGGAAAATACTGAGATTGTTTTTGCATTTATAGGAGACCATCAAGGTGCTGACCAAGGTGTAAAAGAAGTAAATAAGGACTTGAAGTGTATTTCATGAAATTTATAACTAAGAAACAGATGTCTTAAGAAGTGACGGAAAGATACAGTGTTAAAAAGGCATAATCTTTGCTTGGATGAAATCAGGAAGTAGTTTTAAGAATCAAAATGAAAAAGATTGTGCTGTATATACATTCATATCTATGCATATATATACAGATACACACACACACACACACACGTATTTTTCACACCGAAATCCACAATAAATGAAAAGCTGCAGAGTGAGAGGGATGGAGAAATTACCTGAATGTGTAGAATTAGGAAGTATATGTGGATATTGTCTTTAAACTGGAGAAGCATTCTTTAACTGTCAGTTTCCTTATCTGTGAAATGGAGAAAACACTGTGAGATAAAAAGTGTGAAAACCCTTTGTAATTATAATCATTAAATTGTTAATACTGCTAGAAATAGCGATACTAAACAAACCTGACTGAGTGAGGGAAAACAGCCTGCTTTGTTTTACCTTATTTTCATGAGTATGTTTCTTCTAGACTTTAGGTTTTTCATAGTCTGTAGTGTGGTAATTTTGTGTAAAGTCAACACCATGTAGGTAAACATTTCTTATTTCCCAAACAGATTTCTTAAAATAAACAAAACCAACCTATTTGCATTTAAATTTACAATTAAAATACTTTTATTACCTGCCAAGTACTTTGTAAGTCAGGTTTTCAAAGTTTTAGAAAAGTGCCTTGTGGGTATATTGCTGCCTACGCAGGTAGGAAGGTTTATCTAGACAGTATTGCACAGCCTTCGGCGGTTTGAGGTGTGTCCAGGATATAATTGTTTTAAGAGTAACAAATATTTGAAAAGATATGTTGAAACGTCAGATCTTTTGCAATTTGGTTTAAGTAGTATTGTTTGTTATGTAGAACCTTTGTCAATTTGATTTTTCAAAATGATTTACTGTGCAAAGTCAGGAAAATCCTTCATTCAGAATTCTGTTTCTCTTATTTCCATTTAACTAGTAGAATGTTACTGAGGAGCCTTCATGTGTTGGATGTCAGGTGTGACTATAGTGACCAAGAGTAGGTGCCAGGTGGAGTGCCCTCAAAGTTTGTAGCTCTGCAAACCAGGCTGAGCCTGTGCTGATTGATTGCCATACTGTCCTTCACCTCACCTGCCGTTTATTGTTGGAGCAGAGCAGCACACGGAAGGAGGAAACCTGGGCTCTAATTCAATCTTCGGAGCTGCCTAAGTGTGTGGCTTTTGGCAAGTTACTGAACAATGATCACTGGCTTCTTTATATAAGTGAGAGGGTTATTCAGGGTAATCTTTTCTGGCTTTAAACTTTAGAGATTTGAACAAGTTCAGAGCAGTGTGTGCTTCTTCATTGGATAAGTTCACACTGCTACTTGCTCTGCGTTTACAGTAAGAAGTGGCAGTCAAATAATGTATCTTTCTGTCATGTTCTTCCCTCAGTACTGGGGAAGAAAGGCCACCGTCATGAAATATGACAAATTAAATGAAGATAAATTGCAATCTTTTGGTGATGTTTGCAAATCCAAATCTACATATTACACTGTCTTAATGGGTGGCTGTAGGGAGCAAGAAAAAGCAGGCCTCTTGGCTTCTTTTCACTTAGACACACAAAACGTGGCACATCTAGGTGTTTCTAAACTTGTAAAGGATTTTTTTAGTCCTGTCCTCCCAGCCAACACTTGATGTAGTGAAGTCCACGTTTCTTATTGGCTTCTCTATAGCATGTAAAATAAACAACAAAAAGTTCAATATTGTAATGTATATATTTAGGCTCAGTTATCACCAATTAAAGCAATGCTTAAAAATTTAAATTGAAAACACCTTTCCACAGATTTAAAAAGCATCAAAAATTTTAAATTTACCCCTTTTTTAGAAATAAACTGGAAGTTGGTACTTTGATAACCTTTCTGCTTTGCCACACTGCTATGAGATCCCTGAAGAATACTAGAAAAGGGGAAAGTTCAGTGGTCACATGGCAGATTTCCAGCTTTCTTTGCCCAGACTTCTTGTTTCAGTAGGGAAATGGAAAGAGTAAGTGTTGTTTCCTCCCCCTCTCCCACTTTCCCTTTCCAAGACAAAGTCACTCTGAACTCCTATTAAAAGGTGTCTAGATTGGTTAATTTGGGTTGAATTATGTTCAACAGAAATGAATTGCTACAATATTTCCTTAAGTATTTACTAAAACATTAGTTAGTAAAATAATTTGATTTATTCTTTAAAAAACTGATCATTTAGCTCACTTCTGTGGAAAATGAATGTTTAAATATTTTGATACTTTTAAATTGAAGTTTATGTTATAGATACATAAAGGAAATCTTAAAAAATAAATACAAAGCACTACATATTCTTTTTATCATTATTTTACGGTTTACAGAGCTTGTTTCATATTCTAGGGCATGGCATTTTTGTTTGTTGGTTTATTTTTTGTTCATAATCACAGTTTTGGATGAATTTTTATGTTTTATTTTAGGAACATTGACCAGGGAGTCAGGAGACTCAGGCCTTTTTTCTTAGTACTGCCACAAATTAATTGTGTAATTTCAGGCTTTAATTTTTTTCATGTATCAGTTAGAGGAGATTAGGGTGTAAAGATCTTTATGGTTCTAAGGGGTCCTGAATCATAACTTGTGAATTTTTGTCTTTTATTTTTGGAAAAATGCAAATTTTTGAAAAGTACTAACACTGCCATTTGGAATCAGAAGGGAGTTTGTAAATCAGGTTGGGGATTTATATAGATAAGTGCCATAAGAAAGGTATAGCTAAATTTCTGTGAAAGTTCAGACAGATTATTTCTGACTGAAGGTATTGGACATCAGCACTATGTTTCTTATATTTACTATGTAGGTTCTTATGTGTTTTAAAAGCCATTCTTGGACCTAGGCAGGCTTGTTCCCTAGTATGCCAGGACCACTTGATTTTTATTAATAAATATACTAACTTGGCTTTTTTATATAATGTAGCAAACATTTCTTTTTCTATTATTTTTTTGAGATGCCTCCACCTCTGCTTATCTTGGTGTTATTTCCTAATTTAATGGATTTACTTCCATTTCTATCTTCTGGGTCATTAGTAAAAATTATTAGATAAATTTTGATCTAGTATTTACCTTTTAAGGTACCTAAAATATCCTTCAGGAGTAGCTTTGAAATGTATGTGTTTGACTCTACAGCCATGTATGCTCATCCAAAAATGCTTCTAGTTTATTACTGAGAATCATGCAGGGTCAAAGTCAGAAACCTTCTCTTCTGAAGCACAGACTGCATTTACTGCTTGCTTCACCCTTTAGGCCTGTCAGTCCATCGTAGAACAAAATTACTTTGTAGAATTTCCTTACTTGCTTGTTACCTTGGTCTCTTCCAAACTTTATGGAATTACAGATGCTGGATTGAGGGTTTGGCTTTAGTGCCTTTTTTGCTGGCAGAGTTAAGTTTATCCATCTCCAATTATTAGTCATTCCCCCCACCCCACTTTTAAGATTAGACACAAATATTTACCCTTCTTCCAGTTTTTCAGAAACTTCCTATGGCCTCTGGGTATTCTTAGCCAGGTAGTCTGGCTATAGCTGTAAAGTGACTTGCAGGTGTATGGAATTGTGATGTTAATATTGATGTAGAAATGCAAAGCTAAATCTTAACCTTTTCCTCAGTATTCAGTTAAATATAAAATGGTTGATATTTAGGAAGGGTATTTTATTTTAGGCTTCTAAATTATCTTACTTTAACAGAATTTTTGACATTTGTAGGCTAGACAGTGAAATTCTTACATATGTATCTGCAGAAAAGCAAGTACTATAGTGGAAGAATAATTGTTAGCACGGTGCCCTACCAGATAAGGCACTCTTCTACTGGCTGAATGAATGAATGCACTTTCACCCTGGTGTTAATCTGAAATATGCAGCTGTTCCTCCCCTTTTCTTTGCATTAGGACTAGTGGCTCCTCCTTCAGTGCAAATAAGTTTTTGAATGTATCATTCTTATTTTATTGTTACATTTACTGTTTGTAAGATAATCCCATTTTTCAGAGAGGAAGTATACATTTGTTTGCTAGATGCTAAGTAACAGAAAGATATTTTTTATGCGTCTGTAGATAAGGTAGATATCAGATACAGAAGCAATTGATGTAAAACATATTGAGGTCATATTGACATTAGAATTTCCCTTTGTTTTGTTCCCCATTTATTATAATTTGTATAATAATTTTAATATAAAAGTAGTATCTGATTATTATAAAAACTGAACATACTGAAAAACATTAGTAAGAAAATCCTTTAATCCTACCCCCTAGTGATATTATCTTTTTCTTTGTCTGTCTAAATATACTTGTTTAACTCTGTTAGCCATATTGGAAGTTTTCAGTATTTCACATCTTACATAAATCCCATCTGTTCGTTAAAGAGCCAAAGTGCCCCAGCTGTACAGACAGCCCACTTTTTATAAGGACATTTATATTTTTATACAAATTACGTTAGTGCCTTAACAACTGTTTAAAAACTACTTCACACGTAAGGCAGATTACTTTAGAGCAGTTCTGGTGACGCTCGGCCCACTAGTTGAGTGTCACTGGGTAGAACAGTAAAAATCTATGAGCAAGGTTGTGAGTCTGCACGTGGACCTTAGATCTCGCTAAACCAGTGTGGAGTGCCTTAAATCCGCATGGCATCTGTGCAGATCCCGTCTTTTGATTTGAATAGAGTTCCCAATTGTAATTTCTTTGTAATTCATTGTTTGAAAGGATTAAATCCAGGAATATTTTTCTATTCTATGTAGTTTTTCTTCACGTGATACTTAAGAATTTTTATCTTCCATTCACAAACATGACAGTTTTCCATGAGTACTTTAATATCCCTACATTTGATTAATGTTGACATCTTAGTCATTTCTGTTTCCAGAATCACATTTCACTCTGACTCTACTTCAGATCTGAAGTTACTGCCTATTTCCAGTTTTAATTTCTCTTCCGTATATTGTAGAAGCTACCTGACTGCCTGTATTCTTTTTCTTTCCCGTAGTAGAAAATACTACTTGCTATATTTTCTTTCCATTTCTTACCTCCTTGTCTTCTTTAATTGCAGTTTTCAACAATTTATTTTAGAAAAATGTAAATATACATACACACAGAAAATGAACTGTGTTGTATGGAGATAACCACTGTGATTATAGTGTCTAGTCCTACAGCTGTTTACTTTCTGCTTATGTGTACATATATAATTTTTTAATTGGATTGATGTGGGCATTTTTTAACCTTTTTAAAAAGCTTGATGTTTTGTGAACATTTGTCCATGTCTGTCTATTTTTTCTTTATATTACAGTTTTATCATAATTTATCCTTGGTTCTTGGGCATTTAGTTCCTTAGGCCCTCCCCCCCTCCCTCCCATCATCCATCCTTCCAGCCATTCTTTCTGCTGCTATTACCAATATTGCAACATCCTGGTGGCTAAATCGTCTGGACGGTTTCATGGTTATTTTGAGGGTTCTAGAGTGATGGTTCTGAAACAACTCTGATTTTGTGATCTCTGTTATACATATTTTGTTTCTCTGTTGTCAGCAGTCTGAGCTTTTCATCCTAAAAACTATTAATCTGTCCTCTGAGAGGCTTTCTGACTTTATCTCTCTATTCTTTTCTCACACCCTCCAGCTACACCAAACCTTTACTTGTGGTTTCTAAAATGTGTCTTACTCATGGATGTCTGCTTGCCCTCTTTTCTCTTCCACCGGGTAAATATTTCTTCAGCTTTCTAGCCTAAACTTTCTTGTGAAATTCTTGATCTCCCTAGGCAGGGTGAGGTGGTTCCTTCTTTGCATCCTGTAAACTCTTAGTTTACAATAGAATATTTCCAAAATTTTAGAAATTTAGTCTCCTTAGCTAGGCTGTGAGCTCTTCAATAGAAGGGATGTTGTACTAGTCACCTCTCTCTGTCCAGGACTTAACTCAGAATAGGGGCTTAATAAATGTTTGTTTGAATAAATCTGAGGTCTGGGGGAAAACAAATCTCTAACAATGGCATAATAAAATTAAGTATACTTTTAATTCACTCCAGACTACTGTGAGGACAAATTTACTTCATTGAAACATATTTATAAAGACTATAGGAAGCATACTATTTTTTAAAAAATAAATGTGTCATGAGTGATTAAGAGTATGTATAAAACTGAAGAATTTGATTATGTTTAGTGTTGGAACTATAGTTTTATTAACCTTGAGAGATGTAAGTAAACTTTTGCTTTCATTTCTATGTAAGAATATTTAAGTATTGTGTATTGACAAATACAGGTACAGTATTTAAAATTTGAGTCATGTAAGAGTATTATTATGGCTTTCGTTTTATAACTTAACACCTGAATACATTTAAGAAAAGTTGGATTAATTAAAGAATGTTAGAACCAATAATTATTGGGAGGGTGTTTAGAGTTTTGTAAAAAGATTTTATTTACTTACTTACTTACTTATTTATTTATTTATTTATAGAGAGGGGATTGCAGGGAGAAAGAAAGGGAGAGAATCGTCAATATGTGGTTGCATTTCACACATCCCCTACTGGGGACCTGGCCCAAAACCCAGGCCCGTGTTCTGACTGGGAATCAAACCAGCGATTCTTTGGTTCCTATGCAGGCTCTCAATCTACTGAGCCACTCCAGCCAGGGCAGATAATTAGAGTTTTAAAAGATTAAAACCAGATTCTTGTAGAAAACATTCATTGACAACATAAAGAAAAATTCCTGAGTTACAGGATTATTGATCTGTTCTAATAGTCATCTCTTGATGTCCTTGTTTTGAGATTTTGGTTTAATCATTCAACATGCTGGATTCTTTTTTTGTTTTAAAGTTCTTCAGTCTGAAAGTCTCCAAATTCTATTTAAATTGTCTATTTAAATATTAGGCAGTTTAAATATTTTGTAATTTCTTTTGCATGGGGCTGATCTAGAGTATGTTTAACTAATAATTCTTGCCCACGCGTAGCAAACCTTTGTGCTGATAGCTCTTTAAGTTCTTGGAGTTTGCTTTGCTCACCGTTGTCGTCTTAGCACTTAGCACAGTGTTCGGTGCTGACAGGCTTCACTTACTGGTGTGTTAACTTTATGTTTTCTTCTTTTTTAAAGGTAATGTGGCTTTAGATAACCTGAAGATAAAAGAAAATGCTCTGGTAAGTTTAAACTGTGTTTATTACTCATTTAATTCGGGAAGGTCTTAGAAACGCTTCATTAGTCAGTGTCTGGTACCAGGTACCAGATACAGTGGTTGAGTCACTCAAAGAAGGATTATATGTTTAACTGTTTGCTGTTGGAAAATCTGATGTTAAAGATTTATACATTTTTTTCCTGATGATCAAAATTGTATGTCTTGGAAATGGAATGTTTTTCTTTTACCTAAATTGACTGTGCAGTTTTGTAGCAGGCATTTGTCTTACTGAAAAAGTTTTCTTCAGAATTATCTTTACCTATTTTTCAGGTACATAAGTGATTTTAACAACTTATCTAATGAATAATAGTATTTTGGAAATATATTGAAGTTCAGTCTTATAACATTATAGTCATATTAAGAGGTTAAATAGATTTTTTGGACTTTAGCTCCAGAGGGTAGTTTGTGCCATTTACTATTGAGCTAAAAATGAAAGAACACCCCATTCTCCCCACCCCCTGACCCCCTGTTAAGCTTTAGCCAATGTATCAGACTTAATTTGAGTTTGTGAAATCACTTAATTAATTTGTTCTTTAATTTATTCTCTAATTTAATAGGTCACATTTCTAATTAACCTACAGTATGTTTTAAAATCCTATCTTTGGCTTCTAGTTGGATTTCTGCATGATGAACTATGTTATTCGGGAGAACATTATATGTAAAATGCTTCCATGACTTGTCCCAGGGAAGCTGATTTGGGATATTGAAGATTCTAAGAGTAGGGCTTAGTCACAAGGAGTAACATTTAAATTTGTCAAAAAGTTTGACACAGTGGAAAGGGCATGGACCTTGTAGTTTGGAAGATTTGGGTTTGAGTGGTAGCTCTACCTTTTACCAGCTGTGTGCCTTTTGGCAAGTTTCTTAAGTTATTTTAGCATTAGTTTAATCATCTTTTAAGTGGAGTTAATAATACAAAACAATATAATATTTCTGCCTTTGTGACTTGAAAAAGATGAAAAGTAGAGTCTGGCAAATAGTGGGCCTTCAAAATATTTAAGTTTTCTTTCCCTCTCTATGTAGGGTACTACAACTTTAAAAAATTTATTCCAAAATTTAGGACTTGATTCTATTGCTCGAGATGGGAATAAAGCTTATTTTTCTCTCTTTATTTTTTTTTTCTATTTTAGAAAGAAATAAGTGTAAATAGAGTTGTGACAGGATGTATATTTAACACACATAGAATTATTATGTATATTTAACACACACAGAATTAACTCTGTGTTAGTTGTTATCTAAAGTACTGTATTTCATTCACCAGATTTTGATAGTACTAGTATATACTAAGGTACACCTGACAGAAAGGCTACTCTGATTGGTTCAATTTTTAATAATTTTAAAGACTCAGGTGATCACTGTGAATATCAGTTATTGTTTAGTACTCTGTGTATAAAAAAGTAATACTTTATAGTGGTTTGGAATCTAGAAAGTAAAAGTTTATTATTTATTGTTAATTATCTACATAGAGGCTAATTTGGTTAATAATGTCTTGGGAATCAGCCTTTTCTTTAAAGAATATTTTGTTTATTCATTTACTAAATATTTATTTGAGAAAAAGTTTTTTAGTTACTATTTTCAACTTATTTACATGAAGGACCTCTTCCTTTTCCTATTCTAGTATTTCAGATAAATGGTGTTCACCTGTTATTTTAAAAGTTTATGGGATTTCCATCTGGCTTGGTTTGGTTTGTTAAAACAACTAGTTCACCTAATTACTTTCTGCTTTTTTATGTGTATATTTTAAAGTATATTTTATTGATTATCCTATTACAGTTGTCCCATTTTTCTCCCCTTACTCCCCCTCTGCCCTGCATCCCCTCCATGAACTCTTTTTTTTATTGTTTCTATTTATAATGTTGCCTTTTTCATGAATTCTTTCTTTAAAGTCAAAGTTTAAGTTAATAAAAACTCTTTGTTTTGGCCATAAAACATCCTTTATTAGTTATTTAAATACAGAAAAGTTGTTTCATGTTTTTCTTTATGGATGA
>PVIA01008560.1:0-70389 GCA_004024845.1 Tonatia bakeri | reverse complement strand
CATGATGGCAAAGTAGTCGCTCACAGAGAGGCTGCAAAATTGCCACATCAGATACAACCTACAAGTGGGAGCTTGTGTAGATATCACACAACCCTCTCACTTCCATGATCACTCCAAAAATAATGCCTAATACTTCATTTTCACCTTCCCAATTTCTTAAGAGTTATTCTCATTGATAAATGCTGACCTTTAACACACAGGGATTCTGGGGAAAAGTAGTTCTCAGCTTTATAAGGAAGTGGGGTTGGCTAGATTTTATATATATATATACTAACACACTATATGCACATGTATACAATGGTTGTTAGTGAAGTTGCAATGCAGTTTTTATCATGAGGTGTATGTCACAACTTTGATTACTAACTGCAAAAAAATCAGCATATTCCTATTGCTATTATCATGCTATATATAAATCCTATCACCAGGTGTTTTTTGTTCAGATGAAATAATCTAACACAGAGAAGCATCAAGTTAACAAATCAGGCTAAAATTTGACACAGGTAGAAAAAGAAAACGTTTTCTTCCTATTTCCTTTCGATCTTTCGTACTGCCCACCTCTTTTCTGTCCTTGCTTATTTCCACATGGGAACTCCAGGTGAGCTCACAAAGCCATTAAACATGGCCCTTTTTTTTCATATTGATACTTTGTTTCCTTCCCAGAGCATTCATTTTTTGTGTGTGTCCCGCCCAAATATATGTCCAAGTCCCAGCTATCTGTCATCTGTGAATGTGAATCTGACTTTTTCAGAGATCAAGTCTTTGTAGATGTAATTAAGTTAAAGATCTCTAGATGAGATCATTTGGATTTCTGATGGGCCCTAAATCTAAGAACTGGCATTCTCAGTAGGGATGGAAGAGGGAGGTTTGACCCAAGAAGAAGGCATTGTGGCGGGGAGAAAAGAAGACATGAATATGTTTCGGGGAGGTGGGCCAAAGGAAGAGGAGGAAGAAAACCAAGAAGCCCACCAGCTCCCCTCAAGGCTGGAATCCATTTCGAAGCCAGTGCCTCATTTAGATTCACCCTCCCTTCTGACACAGCAACAGCCAACCTTGTCACTTGTTTGCCAGCCCCCAGGTCTCTCCAGTCCTTTCATTTCCTCTGCTAAACTTCTGAACGCTGTCCAGAGCTCTCAATGCAAAGATGCTGGAATCTGTGAACAGGGAATGGGACTCTGTCTCCATTGCATGGCGCAGGCATCTGGGAATCTAAGACCTGAGGTGTCACCAGGGCAGGACATATGGGAAGCGTCATGGAGCTTCCAGCTCTCTACAGGGCTCCACTCTCCCAGGGCCTCACCTGCCCCTTGCTCACCAACTGATCTTGCTTTTTGATGGTAATTACTATTGAGGAGCTTTAGGTGAGCTAAAACTTGAAAGTTCATTTGGTTAAACCCATGGAATATTAGAAAAACTCATGAGCCCCAGCCACGTGGCTGAGTTGGCTGGAGAGTCATCCTGTGCACTTAATAGTTGTGGTTTGATCCCTGGTCAAGGCACACACCTAACATGCACCTTCAATCCAAGGTAGTGGTGTGGAACGAGGGCAACCGATCAGTGTTTCCCAGTTACATCCATGAGTTTCTCTCCTCTCTTTCTCCCTTCCTCTCTCTCTAAAATTCAATAAACATATCCTCCAGTGAAGATTTAAAAAATGAAAATATGTCAATACTTTAGAGTATTTGTGGTTGCTTTCGTAAAGTATAATGAATACACTTTCTTAATTAGAAAACTTAATTAGAAAAGCTAAAACACGGAAGTTCCTTTGGTTGGACCCAAAGCACCACAGCCACTCAAAAACAAAAATAAGTGCATGTAGTCCCTCTTGTCTCCTTCCTGACCCTTCCCCTGATCCCTTTTTTCCTCTTCACTGAAGCCTCTGCTGTTTTTGGAGAAAGATAGTTGAGATGGAGCTGAGATCTCCCTGCCCCCAAGAGATCCAAAGGCCATCCATTCTTGTGTGAACACCGGAGGGAAGGAATCCAACTTGGCCCAGTTGACTCCAGGTGCCCAAATTACCTTCCTTCTCTATTCCAGAAAAGGAAAAGATTCTGGGCACAGGAATGGTCAGACACCAAGAACTGAGGGATGGAGCTGAGGTATTGGGGTGGGGGGTGCAGAAAGGGGTCCTGGGTCTGGGTGCTTACCAGACACTGAGAGGCACCTGGGAGAGGAACTAACACTGTGCCTAGATGTTGACCTTGGAAAAACGGGACAAGGTCGAGAGAAAGACTGGAGTGACCTGTCAGATGGGGCTCAGTGTACAGTCGTGGGCTTGATGTGCTGTATGCCAGCACTTCTCTCTCATAAGAGCCAGAGGGGATTCTCCTATTCAGGAACTGCTTCATGTGGAACATGTAGATTGTTCCCAAACCATTTCGCTGTCCCCTCTGAGTATTCCAGCAAAAATAATATAGAATCCCAAAAGAAGGAAGGGAAATCCCAGCTTGGGTTAAACACCGAAAGGCCGCCAGGCACACAGAGGCCATTTCCTGGTACACACTGCCACCTGCTGGATGCAGCCTCCAGGACGCCCCTTCCAAACAAAGGCAGCCCTTATTAACCTGTTGCTAAACTGTGTTGAAACTGATGGCTGCACCCAAGGGGGTGTCTTCCATCTGGCATTCCTCTTTGAGGGTGGTTCAACTCAGACTCATTGACTTAAAAAGGAAGGATACAAAATGCGTCGGTAGTGAAATACAAATGGGGTGTGTGTGTATAGTCAGAAGCTCGGCCAGCCTGGCCTTGGCATCCTCTTGGATTTTACATGAAAAAAAAAAAAAAAAAACTGTTGCCTTTCTGGGGGAAACTTTATCCCCTACTTCATCATCTGGATTTTGTTCTTCTCCTTCAGACAGGGGTCACCCTGTCATCTGATAGGCAGAGTGATGTAATACCATCTCGATTCAGTCAGGGACAAAAGTGACTTGAGACTGAGTCACACAGCGTTAAAGCTCTGTCTACCTCTGGTCACTCCATGTCTTGAGTTTAGCTTTCTGAGGGTCCCAACAAAGAGCCTGGGACATTTACTAGCACCTCCCCCCTTCCCGAGCCCTGCACTCCAATTTTTACCTTGTCAGCACTCTGCCCTACTTTTCACCGACTCACCAGGGAGGAGGGGTCAGGGAGCAGGGCATGAAAGGTAGTGAAGTCCTTAAGGGTCTAAAGAATATAGAAATAATGGACTTCTGGCCAAGATGGAGGCGTAGGTGGACATACTGTGCCTCTTCACACAACCAAAATAAGGACAACAAAAACTTAGAAACCAAGACTGACAGAAAATTGAACTGTATGGAAGTCTGACAACCAAGGAGCTAAAATAGATACATTCATCCAGACCAGTAGGAGGGGCGGAGTCAGGTGGCTGGGTGTAGAGGGGTCACAGCAAAAAAAAAAAAAAGCAGTGGTGTGGACCCCAGGCATGCAAGGCAGCAGTTGACAAACCCCCGCACACAGGCGGCGGCTGGCAGACCCTGGGCTCGGGAGTGGCAGCAGGCAGACCCAATAAGGTGCACAAGACCACTGGCTGGTTGGGTGGTCACACATTGGTACACAGATAAACCAGGCAAAACTAGGGAGTGAGGCAGACCTCACAACCCCGGGCTCCAGCTGAGGGAAATAAAGCCTCAAAACACTGATTGAAAACACCTGTGAGAACTGAGGTCCTGAGAGAGACTCCAAGCCTCACAGGAGAGTTAGTTGGAGAGACTCACGGGGTCCTAGAATGTACACAATCCCACCCACATGGGAACCAACACCAGAGGGGCCCAATGTGCTTGGAGAAAGTGGCAGAAGGGACTGAAATCCAACAGAGAATGGAGAAAGCCCCATTGTTCTCTCTCTGACCCCTGACCCACATACAGTGTCACAACACAGCAACTGGGGTGCCCTGCCCTGGTGAACACCTAAGGCTCTGCCCTTCATACGTAACAGGTACAACAAGACAAAAAAAAAAAAAAATGACTGAAATGGAAGAACAGATCAAAGCTCCAGAACAAATATGACTAAGTGACCAAGAGATAGCCAACCTATCAGATGCACAGTTCAAAGCACTGGTGATCAGGATGCTCACAGAATTGGTTGACTTTGGTCACAAATTAGATGAAAAAATGAAGGCTACGCTAAGTGAAATGAAGGAAAATGTACAGGGAACCAATAGTGATGGGAAGAAAACTGGGACTCAAATCAATGGAGTAGACCAGAAGGAAGAAAGAAACAACCAAACAGAAAAGAATGAAGAAACAAGAGTTCAAAAAAATGAGGAGGGGCTTAGGAACCTCCAGCACATCTTTAAATGTTCCAACATCTGAATTATAAGGGTACCAGAAGGGGAAGAAGAAGAGCAACAAATTGAAAACCTATTTGAACAAATAATAAAGGAGAACTTCCCCAATCTGGCAAAGAAAATAGACTTCCAGGAAGTCCAGGAAGCTCACAGAGTCCCAAAGAAGTTGGACCCAAGAAGAAACACACCAAAGCACATCATAATTACATTACCCAAGATTAAAGTGAAGGAGAGAATCCTAGTCCTAGAAGCAGTAAGAAATAAGGAGACAGTCACCTACAAAGGAGTTTCCACCAGACTGTCAGCTGATTTCTCAAAGGAGACCTTGCAGGCAAGAAGGGGCTGGAAAGAAATATTCTAAGTCATGAAAGGCAAGGACCTACATCTCAGATTGCCCTATGCAACAAAGCATTCATTTAGAATGGGAGGGCAGATAAAGTGCTTCTCAGATAAGGTCAAGTTAAAGGAGTTCATCGTCACCAAGCCCTTATTATATGAAATGTTAAAGGAACTTATCTAAGAAAAAGATACAGTAAAATGACAGCAAACTTACAATTATCAACAACCACACGTAAAACAAAAACAAAAAGAAGCTAAGCAAACAACTAGAACAGGAACAGAACCACAGAAATGGAAATCGCATGGAGGGTTAGCAACAGGGGAGTGGGAGGAGGAGAGAGGGGGGAAAGGTACAGAGAATTAGTAGCATAGAAGGTAGGTAGAAAATAGGGGGAGGGCAAGAATAGTATGGGAAATGTAGAAGCTAAAGAACTTATGACACATGGACATGAACTAAAGTGGGGAGGAATGTGGGTGGGAAAGGGTATGCAGGGTAGAGGGGAATGAAGGGGAGAAATGGGACAACTGTAATAGCATAATCAATAAAATATATTTTTTTAAAAAGAATAAAAAATATAGGAATAATGATCTCTGTTATATATGTGTTTCACTTACCAGTCTGGCCCCTGTGGAAAACAAGTAAGTCTGGGAGAATGTCAGCTGACTACCACAGAGGCAAACCAAGTGGTAGGCCCAGTTGTGGCCACTGGGCCAGATGTGGTGTCAAATTAGCACTGCCTCGGGTGCATTGTATGTGGCCACTGATTGAATGAATGCATTCTTTGCTGTCACAGTCAGGAAAGGGGATCATAACCAGTTCAACGCAGATGAATGAATTAGACAATAGAATATGTATTTTCGCTTAGCCCCAAGACTATATTAATACTCTCTTCTTTTGTTATAACATAGATAGGAAATGTCTGGACTATTTGTACTTCCTGTGGACCACTCCATCAATCCACCCTATCAATGATATCATGATAATCAGGCCAGATGAGGAAGAAGTAACCAACACCTGAGAGGTCATGGTCCACACACATTTCAGATGATGGGAGATGAGCCCTGTGAAGAATCAGAGGCCCACTAAACCAAGGAGATGCCCAAGATATCTCCTCCAAAGTAAAAGATAAATTACTGAATCGCACACCCTCCACTATGGAGAAGGAAGTGCACTGCCTCTTTGATTTCTGAAGGCAGCTTATTCCACACCTGGATGCACCGCTTCAGCCTATTTAGAGGGTGACACAATAGGCTGCCAGCTCTGAATGAGGCTTAGATTAGGAAAGGGTCTGAAGGAGATCCTGGCTGTGGTGAAAGCAGTGTTGCTACTTGGACTGTGCAGCCTAGGCGACCCTATGGCATTAGAAGTATCAGATGTGGGAAACATACCAGGTGGAGTTTCTGGCAAGCCCGCATGGAAGAACCACAGTGCAGGCTCCTGGGGTTATAGAGTAAGGCCATCCCCTCTGCAGTGGAAATGCCCACCTTTTGAATGACAAGTCCTGGTGTATTATTGGCCCAGTAAATATGGAGCACCTGACCTTGAGACATCAAGTGACTGTGCATCCAGAACTGCCCATTTGGTAGTGCATTCTGTTAGATCTACAAGTCACAATGTCGGGTGTGGCTAAAAACTGTCTCTTGCAATATGAAGGTGATGCACCCAGGACTGAGTATGAACAGCATGAAAGATCGCAAGTGAGTCATATGAGCAACACAGGGAGCTTTCCTGCAAAGTCATCCACATCCTGATTCCTGGGACTGTGTTAGGTTACACGGCAAAGGGAAAATGTGGGGCACCGCTGACTGGCCGTTTAACTCCTGAGTTCCCTGTTGGCCAACACTGTTACAGCATACAGTTCAGAAGGCCCCAAAGACCACCTTCAGGCTCAATAATTTGATAAAAGGACTCATAGAACTCAGAAAACTGTTATCATCATGGTTATGGTTTATTTCAGTGAAAGGATGCAGATGAAAATCAGCAAAGAAGTGGGATTTATTCAAGGAATGCAAAGCTGTTTCACCATTTAAAAATATATTGATGCATGAAAGATAAATACCATATGATCTCACCTTTAACAGGAATCTAAACAACAAAACAAACAAACAAGCAAAATATAGTGAAAGACACTGAAATAGAGAACAGGCTGACAGTGACCAGAGGGGAGAGGGGAGGGAATTTCAGGGGAAAGAGAGAAGGGTTTATAGGAACAAGTATAAAGGACACATGCACAAAAACAAGGGCAGGCAGAAATGAGAAGGAGGTGGGGAGGGCTGGGGGCTGGGCTGGGATGGGAGTAAAAGGCAGAAAACTGTCCTTGAACAACAATTACAATGAAAAAAGGAAGTAAAAATATATTGACGCAATCCGTGTATCAACAGGCTGTGGAAGGAAAGCAATGTGGTCACATCAATAGATGCAGGAAAAGCATCTGACAAAATCCATCACCCATTTATAAAAACTCCCAGCAAACTAGGAGGGAACTCCTGCAAACAAAGAACATCTACCAAAAAATCTATAGCTAATGTCAGACTTCGTGGTGAGAAACTAGGTGCTCTCCTGCTAAGATCAGAAACAAGGCAAGATGTCTGCCTTCATCATTCCTATTTAACAGCGTACTGGAAGTTCTAGAGAATACAATACTATAAGAAAAAAATTTTAAAAAGAAAAGAAAAGAAAGATATACTAATTGGGAAGAAAGCAAGAAAACTATCTTTGTTCACAGATGACATGATTGTCTCTGTACCATGTAGGAAATCCCTAAGAACAAACAAAAAAATTACTGAAACTAATAAGCAATTATAACAAAGTTGTATGATATACCATTGATATAAAAAAGTCAGTTGCATTTTATGTACCAGCAATGAACAATTGGAGTTCGAAATTTAAAATATAATACCATTTACTTTACCACCCCTCGAAAGAGAAATAGTTAGGCATAAATCTAACAAACAAGTACAAGATCTATTTGAGGAAACCTTTGATGAAAGAAATTCTAAATAAATGGAGAGATATTCCATGTACAAGTAGAGGAAAATGCAATCTACCATCATCAATGTAATAATACCAATCAAAATCTCAGCAAGATATCCTGTGGATATTGACAGACTGTTACTAAAGTTTATAAGGAAAAGCAAAAGACCCAGAATTGCCAATACAATATTGAAGGGGGAGAAAAAAGTTAGAGAACTCTCATTATTGAATTTCAAGACATCCTATAAAGCTGCAGGAATCAAGACAGTACAGACAAGGAGATCAGCAGGACAGAGGAGAGAGCCCAGAAACAGACCCCCATAAATGTGGTCAACCGACCTCTGACCAAGGGACAAAACAACACAGTCGAGCAAATACAGTCTTTGCCACAAATGTCGCTAGAACAACTGGACATCCCCAAAATGAATCTAGACACAGACTTAACACCTTTCACAAAAAATTAACTCAAAGTGAATTATAGACTTAAATGTAAAACACAAAAACTATAAAATCCCTAGAAGCCAATAAAGGAAAATCTAGGTGACCTTGGATTTGGTGAGTCTTCTTAGACACAACACAAAAGCATAATCCATGGGAAAAAAAACATTGTTATTTTGTGCTTACAATAAAAAATGTCTGCCTTGTGAAAGGCACTGTTAGGGAATGGAGGCCCAGTGCCATGCAGTGCAGAGTACATGTGGGCAAGGCTGGAGGAAGTCCTGTGAGCCTAAGCACTGGGACTCTAAGGCACCTCTCACCACCCCTGGGCCCTGTGACATCTGCAGCATGCCAGATGTCACAAGCACTCATTCTTACAAGAGAGAGGGGGAGAGAGAGAGAGAGAGAGAGAAATAATAAATGAAAAGATAAGCCACAGACTGAGAGAAAATATTTGTGAAAGACACATCTGATAAAGGACTGTTATCTAAAATATACAAAGATCTTTTAAAACTCAACAATAAGAAAGCAAACACCTCACATAAAAAACATGGATCAAAGAACCTTAACAGGTGTTTTTATCAAAGACAGTCAGCAAATAAGCAGGTGAAAAGGTGCTCCATGTCACATGTCCTTAGAAAACTGCAACCTAAAGCATCAATGAGATACCGCTACCTGTGTTTTGTGAGGTCCACGTCAAAACCCACAGAACATGCCACACCAACAGTGAACTTAATGTAAAATATGGACTGTAGATAATAACAGATTAATATTGGCTCATCAATTGTAGCAAATGTACTTCATCAACACATGAGGTTACATACTCTATGATTCCATTTACATAGCATTCTTGAATGACAAAATTACAGACGTGAAGAACACATGAGTGATGGCCAGGAGTTAAGGGTAGGGTGTCAGTGGGGAGGAAGGGGTGGGGCTATAAAAGGGCAACATTGTGGACCCTTGTGGTGATAGAAAGTATAGTGCGTACACTTGTATATAAAATGTATATTGTATAATATACATTCATTATAATACAACATATATTATTATATGTGATTAATATAACACATATTGTATACTGCATGATGCAATTATATTGTTTCGATACAAGAGCAGAACTGTAACTACTCTGTATCTTCACTGTGTCAGTATCAGTAGTGGCTACAGTTTTGTAAGTCATTTTGTAAGATGTTACCATTGAGTAGCATGGGGGAAGAAGGTACATGGTATCTCTCTGTCTTATTTCTTACCACTCCATGTGAATCTACAAATATTTCAAAATTTAAAAAAAACAACACTTAATTTTAGAAGAAGACAATGCAGTTTCTGCCCAGCTCTTCGTCTCGGGCCGTGCTCATTTGAAGCCCAACCACCTCTCTGCTGTGAAGAAGCCAGTCAGCAAAATGGACAGGCCAAGTGCAGGTGTCTGGGCTGCAGCCCTCGCTGAGTTGGCAGGTGACTGCCAGCATCAAGCACGATCCCTGTGAATGAGCAAACCCACAGATGACTGCAGCTCCCGACCATCCTTTGAGCTGCCTTGAGCTCCATGTGGAGCAGAGGCTGGCTGTCCTCATCAAGCCCTTCCCAAACTGCAGATTCGTGTGCGAAGTAAATGCCGATTGCTGTTTTCAGCAACTAATTTGAGGGCCATTTGTTATATAGTGCAATAGGTAACTGGGGGTAAAAAAAAAGAAGGATGACTTTTATCAGTGAATGTTCCATGGAAAAAGAAGGCATTTGGTTTTTGCATTGAAACTTGATGTTAAGCAATGGTGGCAATTTTTGAAGTATCATCAAAGTATAGCTTTAAACAATACAGACTGGCTTCATTCCAATCAATCGTAATTAGTGAGGTTTTGTTGTAGCTGCCATATCACAAATTACAAATTGGGCACATCATTTGGTTAAAGATTATTAAGCCACTTATGGGGTGGGAACAGACAGCAATTTAGGAGATATAGTTTGGATACCAAAATGAAATGAGTTTTTCAGGCATGGTACAGATTATTTGAAATTAGGATTGTCTTGGAAGTTCTAAGAAACATAAATACAAATACATTACTACATTATGGACATAAAATTATGAATGATAATTGCCAAGTAGATTATTATGAATTACAAATTATCATAGCATATCAAAAATATGCGTTATCTTACTGCTGTAATTGATGACTAACACCAACCATCTAAATATTCACTTGTGCTTGCACACAACTCAGGCCATATACACACCCTTTCACGTGGGGTCAGGCATGCATTTTTGTTCATTTGTAATACTCTGTCACATTTAACATGACAGATACAAGAAGAGCAGAAACAAAAGCAGGCTGGACACAGGTAAGAGCCACTTTCTTCCTGCTTCCCATTCACCTTCCAAACAGCCCCTCAGACACTTGTCAATAACCCCCTCATCTTCTTCCACATGGGGATTTCCCATTCAGCTGGCCCAGCGCTGAGTTCTGCCCCTTCCTTCCAGCCTCCCCTTGCACCGTTACTGATAGTTTCTGCATCTCTACCTACCTGGATCACAAGAAAGTTTGCAGAGTTTCTTTATACTCTTGGTCTCATGATTAAAAGTAAAAATAGCTCAATAAAACTTAGATTACTTTTTCTTCAAGTCTATTCTTGTTTTTTTCCAGGGCACTCTAACCTCACTTTTCCTTTCCTTCTTTTACATTGAGAAACTTACATTGCCACATCCCTTGCAATATGTGTGGGGTTGTTTTTTGTTTTTTGGGAGGCAGGGACAGGGGGGAGGATCTGAACTAAGGTTTGAATACCAATTTCCCCTCTGGCTAAATGTGTAAGCTCAGACAAATTGCATACATTTCCAAAGCCCTGTCATTTTGAAATGGGAATAATAATAGCTCTTGGTAGGATTAATTGAGGTATCCTTTACTCCTTCTCCTTTGCCCTTCAAATCCTAAAATTTGATATCTTAGTAAATGGCGTTGATTGAGTTGGATTGGGAGGCTGGCCTTAACGGAGACTGGAGGTTGTGGTAGGGAGAATTCTGGGCTAGGGCACCACTACTGAGAACAAAGCTCAGAGGCACCCTTGAGCCTGGTGCGTTTGGAGGCACAAAGAGGAGCATGTATGATATTGTTTTTTCTTTTGCTTTGCAATTAGAACTCTGTAAGGAGCTAGGAGAAGGGTGAAAGAGTTATGGAGAATTCCAATAAGGTACTAAGAGTGGCTGTAATTCAAGAGAGCATAAGAACAAGGTATGGAAAGCAAATCTTCCCTCCCAAAATATTGTAAGATATTACGAAAAATGATTACCTCAAAAAAATTCATAATCCCAATCCCTAATACATCATAGATTTTTTATTTTTTTTCCATATTCTATCTTGGATCTTGATCATATAAATTTATTGTTTTGTGTGGCTGCAACCTCAGCAGAACAAAGCTTGCATTCTCAGGAAAGAACATCTTATATTCCTGATGGCAATCGGCCCTTTTAGATTACTTCCCACATTAATCACTTAAGACCAAAACAAGTCTAGCTTCTGCGTGTCCTGGCGTCTCATTATTTTGGTCACAGAAAGCCTGCAAAATAAGTCAATTTAGCGTGAGTCTTCTTGATTCAAGTGACTCGAAACGGGCCAGAAAAAGCACGCGTGCTCTGGACATAGACAATGCAAATCCACCGTTTACCAGATTGCTGCATCCGCTGGCACCGGGTCTCCTTAGTCCTGGTTGGAGTTGGGCAGCAACTAGTGTGTGGCCATTGGCCGGCACGCGTCGCCTGGCGCCGGCAGGGGGCGAGTGAGCTGCGATCCCTGCTCAGCATCCTTGACTGACAGCTAAGGCTGCCGGCGCAGATGAGGTAATACCACCCGAACCGGGAGGGCGTGGGGGTGTGGGCGCGCGTGTGTGCGAGCTGCGAGCGTGAGTGTGCGGGTGCGTGACCGAGCTGGAGACACTTCGTGTCTCAGAGCTCGCACTGCAGACACTGATCACGCTGCATTTTTAAAAAAGAAGAAAAAATTCCATTTCTGGGAGGGAGGCTGCAAAGTTGTGGCCCGGCGACAGCGGCGGTGTCAGGGCCGTGTCATGGCGGGTCTCTTTTCGGCGTCTAGGGACGGGGGTAACCTCGGCAGGCACGGATTTGCCTCGGCGCCCCGCTTGGGAGGAGCGATTCATTCTGGAAGCAGCTGAGCAGAGCCACAGGGAGGGGGAGCTCTCGCCCGGGCGGCTACAGCGTTTCGCGCGGCGCTGGGGTGGGAAGGGAGGAGAGAGAGGGGAGGGAACACCGTGTCATTCCCGGCGCGAGCGCGCGGCGAGATCCCACCCGGGCGACTGCAGAGCCCGAGGCGCAACTGGTGCGAGGGCTGGTACCTCGCCTCGCCGTCAGCGCCAGCTCGCGGCCGCCGGGGCTCCCGCGGCGTGCCCGCCCGGTAGCTTTGCAAGGCGGGGGCCTGTTTGCAGAGAGCCGGACATTTGCATGAAGCCACCCGACCCCACGGAGCAGCGGCAGCAGCGGCGGCAGCGGCGGCAGCGGCGGACCCCGGCGGCGGCGCGCGGTCGGAGCCAAGCGACCCCGGTCTCCGGGCCCCGGTGGATGCCCGGCTGGGGAGCGGCCCATGGGCCGGAGCTGAGGCTGCCCGGGGCGGCGGGGCGCGGGGCAGGGGGCGCGGTCGAGGCCCGGAGGCGGCGGCGCAGAAGGAAGCGGAGGAGGACCGGCGTGCCGAGCCCGGGAGAGGGAGAGGGAGAGCGCAGCGCCGCAGCCCCGGACTCACCATGCTCCTGGCCTCGGCCGTGGTGGTCTGGGAATGGCTGAACGAGCACGGCCGTTGGCGTCCCTACAGCCCGGCCGTGAGCCACCATATCGAGGCGGTGGTCCGCGCCGGGCCCCGCGCCGGGGGCAGCGTAGTGCTGGGCCAGGTGGACAGCCGGCTGGCGCCCTACATCATCGACCTGCAGTCCATGAACCAGTTCCGCCAGGACACGGGTGAGCCGGCGCCCCTGCCCCGCCCGCGCGCACCTCCGCGCCCTGCCCAGAGGTCTTCCGCCGCGTGAGCCCACCGGCCCCCCCGCACCTCCTTGCTGTGGTGTCACCCAGAGGTGGTCGTGGAGGGGGCGCTTCCCCCTCATGATCCTCTTGTAAACGGCCATGTAATTAGTGTCAGCGTTCTGGCTATGCGAACCCAGCTGCACCCTAGCCCCTAACAACTCCTCTTTTACACCCCTTTTTAAGCACTTGGTGGGCCCAGGTCCTCCCCCACCCCGTGGAGATTCGGGAGCCACCCCTCCCCACCAGCACTCCCAGCCCCTCGCAAGGGCTTCCTGCTCCCGTCGCTCAAACGCCGGCTGACCCTGCTTCGCCCCTGGCACCCTTGGGCCGGCTACTCATCCCTCTCGCCACCTGCTCTACTGCCTCTGCCCCTCCTGGGTGGGGTGCCTTCCCACAGCGGGGCGCTGGGTGTGGGAACTGGGGGAAGGAGTCAGGGATTCCCCGGAGGCTCTAGCGGTAGTCCCGAATGGTGAGGGCCGGGTTCCCTGGGAGGGGAGCCTGGAGTTGGGGGATTCCGGGGCATGAAGCCCCCCGGATGCCGGGCGGCTGCTGGCGCACTCCGAGTGCTGAAGCAACAGGCCAGAGCAGATGGAGAGAAGAGGGGGAGGGCCCGGGCTCCGGAATGCCTGGCAGGGAAGCCGCTCCGCTCCCTTTGTCCGCGAAGGAGGAGGCGGATTCCTAAGCAGAAACTGCCCTCAAGCTTCCTCCTGAATCCGTCGTCTAGGAGGGACGCTCCGGACTCCTAGACCACTGCACTCCTATCTTTTCATGATACGCGAGTTGCCACTGTGGCCGCAATCCCACTTCCCAGCTGACCAGCCTTCCCACGTCAGGGCAAGGCAAGAGGCGTCAGGGAGGAGGTCCCGGCAGCGGGGCGCGGGCGGGAGGGCCCGAGCAGGGCCCCGTCCCTTTGCTTGGCCCAGTGTGTCCACGCTTAGTCTATGATTTGGGACAAGCCTGGCTCCCCTAGTCTCCTCATGAGGGTGGGGGTTGTTTCAGGAATTCTGGCTGAGCCTTCCCAAGAGTGTGAAGAGGAGCCTGGAGAGGCAGGTGTGTGGGGGGGGGGGGGGGGGGGGGGGGGGCGGTCCTGGGGGGATGGCGGGGAGCGTCCCAGAAGGCCGGAGAACAGCTGCAGGACTGGGCATCTCGGCCCCTTGGAAAGCCCCCACATCCTGTGCGCTAATTAGGGCTGTCATGGGAAAGAGGTATCTCTCGTCAGGACTCTCAGCAACCTCTTTGCCGACGACCGTGCAGACAGACACTGGTGGAGAGAGTCAAGTTTTCTGGGGAAAGGCTTCCAGAAGTGTTATCATCTGGGGCGGGGGCAGGGGAGAGAGGACTTAACCCCTGGTGGGAACGGGTGGGAGGTGCAGCCCAGACGACTGAGAGGAAGAGGGAAGGAGGCGCACGTGGGAGATTGAGAAAGAGGGTCAAGTGTGGCTGAGGGGGAGGGAGAGAATGTAATTGTGCAATTTGGGTAGAGGTTGTGGAGGCGAGAGGGCAGACACGTCAGACTGGTGGGGGGAAAGGTGTTTGGAGAGGGGGACAGCTGAGCCGTGGAGATGAGACCAGGAGGTAAAACACCTAACAGGGAATTCCTGCTTGAAATAAACGGGCAAGTGTAAGCTTTTCTAATTGACACTAAATCTCTGCAGCACAAGGAGAAACCGCCCTGGTGACATAAGGTCCCAACCCTTGTCCCACATTTGAGAAAGGAGACAGTTCAATCAGTGTTTAGGGACATGGTACCTAGGAAGGGTCACGGCCTGAAGGGCCCTTTCTATAGAAGCGAAGTTCTGGAGAAAACTTCTCCAGAGCTGGGAGAACTCTAGGCTGAAGGCAGAAGCTACCTCCCCCAGGTCTGATCACTCTTCCCTGAGGACAGGCTGACCACTACCTGGTGGTCCCTCTAGCCCAAGCCCAGGCACCAGGCTGTGGTCAGCTTGTGCTCAGGGAAGAGTAGCTGGGGCCCAGCAGGTTTTAGACAGAGCGCTGGCCCTGGATCATTCACAGCCTGCCTCAGGGTGTGTTTCACATTCATGTCTGTCTCCTCAGCCCTGCAGTGGGTGCTGGAGGCACTGGGCTGAGTCCCAGGAATGCTGGGTCTGTCAGGGAGCTTGTCAAAGCAGAATAGGATCCCTGGGTTTCTGGACTCGGAACCCCCTTCTCTCCACTCTCCACCGACAGACACAAGTTCCCCTCAGTATAGCTCGTTGATGAGGCCATGACAGGGTAGGAACTTTAAACCACCGTCTCCCAGGCAACCTCGGCCAAGCCCTGGCAATGTTTAATTAAATTACCCACTGTCCCCCTTAAGCCATAGTTTGAAGCTGGGAACCAGAAACATCCCCATAAACAAAGGAGAGCTGGAAGTCCCCTGCGTGGAGGCGATTCCTCTCTCTCTTTCTGGTCTCTCCATGTGGGGACATTTCCCGATGTGGGAGCTTTGTTCTTCAGGGAGTTCCCCCCACCCCAAGTCGCCTGCCCTGCCACCACCAGAGTCTTCAGACTCTCAGCTCTCCTGGGTTCCTACTTCGTCCAGCCTGTCTCCAGGGAGATGGCTAGGGGGTTGCAGACACCCTCTGCCAGCTCCGTTTGCCCTGGACCCTTCTTCCCCAGACAGCCTCCCAGTCTGAGCTTATGTACATTCTATGCTGGTCTCCTCAAAGCATGCGGGGCTAGAGAATCTGGAAAAAGGGAAGAGATGGGGTGAGATAGAGATGACTGGGGCTTGGCTGCTTCCGAAAGCCGTGGTTGGGTCCTCTCCACCTACAGTCATATACCTTGCCTGGGCTGGCCTTCTCCTGTTGTAAGACAGGAGAGCTCTGTGCTGTGGCATCACTTTCCCCTGTGTCTTCTGATGCACCCAATCGCTGCCACCTCCTGGGCCCAGGCAGCAGGATGGAGGAAGACCCCCACCGGAAAGGGGAGACTGACTCAGGCTCTCATCCCAGACTCACTAGCTTACAAGGTGACCTTGAGCAAGTCCCTTAACTGCTCAGACCTCATTTTCCTCGGCAGAATGAAGAACAGGCTTTAGGTTCCTCTGGCTCCTTTCCTCCCATCCTGCAGATGGGCACGTGAATGGGTTTGGCCCCTCCGCCAGTGAGGACACTACTTAGAAGCAGCATGGTGTGAGGGAGGGATCTTTCCAGCTCAGAGTTTTCTGTGCAACTGTGGCCTCTTTCATGCCTTCCATGTGGTGAGAGGGTCAGATGAAGAGAGATTAAAGGATGTGACAGAAGCTGATTTTAGCGTCCCCCAGGCCAGTACCCTCCATTCTTACAGGAATGGAGGAGGCAACAGTCGTGATGACCACATGACATGACCACATGACCACATCCAGGGTAATTTTAGGGGGCTCCCCAGGCACATTGCTCACATTATCTTGTTTAATTCCACCAGCCATTTTATGAAAGACCTATTGTTCCCATTATATAGGAAAGGAAGCAAGTTGAGAGAGATTAAGTTGTTCAGAGGTTTACAGCTAGTCAATGGCAGAGCTGAGGTTCCAGATCAAGTGCCCCATGCCCTACTCCTTTCAGTGGTGACCAGGTGTGGTGCAGCCACTGTTCCAGGCACGTGAGGTACAGCAGTAACAAACACCTATGTTTCTGCCCACGTGGAATGTTCTAGCAAGGGTGGAGGATGATGGGATTTCTTGGGCACAGCAGATGCTCTAACCATGTTGCAGAGATGTGGGCAGACCCTAGAGACCGCAGGTCATTCTTAGAAAGTGTTGTCTCCCAAGAAATAGCTTGGGTGCTTTGGGGTGCAGGTGTCTGAATTACCAACAAAAATTGATTTTCTTTCTCTTTCTTCCTCCTTAGTCTGGGAATGTCCTTTGTCTCTATCCCATGAGAGGCCTTTTGCTTGGGTCACTGCCTCTTAGGGCCAAGCGGATTTCCTCAGATCCAGTTTGTGGTTCTGACTATAGAAAGGTCCTGGACTAACCCATTCCAGATGGAATGGACTCCAAAAATAATCTGAGAATTAAATCCCACCATCTCTGCCTCCTCATTGCCTACAAATAAAACCATCTCTCTTGTCCCAAAACGTTGGTTCTGAGGTCTGCTTTATACCTATAATTAACATGCTAGGACTGAACTGAATTCAACATTTTCCCTTTCCACACCCAGCTCTTCCTCCTGACACCCCTCTCCCTGTTACTGGTGCCACCATTGACCACTTGCCCATGGTCAAACCTCAGGGTTCTCTGATGCATTCTGTCTTTCAGAGTCTTATTCAGGTGCCTGGCATGATGGGAACTCAGGGTGGTTGTTCACATGCAGATGCCCAGGCCCAGGCCCTGGGGGTGCTGACCCCCAGGGCTGGAAGGCACTGTACCCCAGGAGATTCTGAGGCAGGCAACCCTGGAACTTCTCCTGGAAAGCATTCAGCTCCTCATGGTCAAGTTCTACCGATCTCCTCTCTGTGGGACCCCTGCAGCCTGTCCCCTCCTTTTCGTTTTTGCTGCCAACACCCTCATTATGTCTCACTTAGAACCAATTACAGAGCAGCTCTGGTCTCGTCACTTTGTGTCGCCAACTTCACTGGCTCCTCATTGCCTGCAAATAAAACCCAGCACAGCCAGGCAGTCTGACCGTTTACACCCTGGCTCTCACAGACCTTTCCAGGTTTACTGTCCTCCATGCCTCCTCTTTTCCTCTACACCTGACAACCACATGTCCCTTTAATCCTCCTGAATCCCCTCAGAGTCCTCTGGCCACCCCCCACCAACTATTTACAAGGTCTCTTCAACTGAAATGCCCTCCTTTGCCATTTCTGCCTATTGAAGTTCTCTTTATCGTTCAGATCTTAGGTTATTTGTCATGCATTTCTTGAAACGTTCTCCAAACCATCATTACTTTATCTAAAGTTTAATTGATACTTATTGAGCCCCCTAGGACATTCCAGGCACGGGGGATACAGCCCTGAACAAACACCTGGATGCCCACTCTTGTGGGGTTGGGAGTCCAGTGGAGGGAGACAAACATTCACCAAATCAATCACACAATAAATGGGCAATTGTCCATCCAGATAAATGCTATATGGAAAATAGGAACGGGAATTTGACCTGGTCAGGGCAGGGCAGAGAAATCTGAAGGGTGAGCAGTGAGGAGGGTTGTTGGAGTGTGTGGGGGGAGGCGCCGGCATTGTGAAAAGGCCCAGACAAGCATGGCAGTGGGCAGAGACCAAAGGAGGCTGGGGTGGCAGAAATGTGGACAGAGTGTCTTAGTGTGAGATTGGTGGGCAGAGGGGATCTCAGTCCTGAACTCAGGGGAAGTCATGGAAATGATTTAAACCTAGCGAGAATGTGGTCGGATTTTCTGCCAACATGCTTTGAGCTGGCACCCTTCCTGTGGCCGTGCTGCCTCATGAGCAGTCATTCACGCACCTGTCTTGTGTTTACTGTAAGCCACTTGAGGAGCGCCTAGGCCTTGGCATCCCTCACCGCAGCTAGTGGGCACTCGGCAATGTAAGATAAACAACAAACTGCTAAAGTAGCCAGAAGTGGTCAGTCTATCACAGCACGCTATGGAGCCCTCATTGCTGCCAGACACTGCAGAAGGCACTAGAAAGCAGAGGCCTACACGGCTGTGTCTTATGCCTCCACTTAGGGCACCAGCATGAAATGTGGGGAGACACTGGTGCACTCCAGACTTTCTGAGGGCGGGGCCAGGACTGGGAGAAGCTTTCAAGAAATGGATGGCAAATGGCAAAGGGCCTGAATGAGCAGGAGGATAGCAATAGGTAAGAGAGGCAAAGGAGAGCATTTCAGCAGGAGAGACCGGATGGATAGCAGGTGCGGAGGTCCAGGAACCATGAGGAAATCCATGGGGACAAAAGGGGTGTCTATTTGTCAGGAGCAGAGGCAACACAAGACCAGGGGAAGGTAAACCTGGAAAGGTGTGTGAGAGCCAGGTCTTGGTCCCCAGATGTTCTGGGGCAGTTCTCGGACATCTCTGGCATTGCTAACATTGTTGTAAAAAAAAATGCCTTTTAAGCACATCTGTGAAAATTGGCCAAGCACAATACATTGTCCCTGCTACCCTGAATAGAATATAAAATAGTGTCATTTAAGCTCTCAAAACTTAATTTTCTCATCTCTAAACGATGTTTCATAGGATTGCTGTGAAGATCCTGTGGTATGGGATAGGTGAGGTTGCTTCCTAAGTAATAAAGATTGTATAAATGTGAGTTATATATACACATTCTCTTTCTCCTCCCACTCCTCCCGCTTCTCTCTCTCTTTCTCTCTCTCTCTCCCCTTTCTCTCTCTCTCTTTCTCAGCATCCCCTGAACTAAACTTTCCCCACAACTCCTCCATCCTGCTTAGTCATACAATAGAAAATGAATTACAATAATAATCACCAACTTTTACTGAGCTCTTGCCACGTGACAGGTGTTATGTCAGTTCTTCATATTCATTCCTTCATTTCACCCTCAAATTCACCCATTGAAGTAGCTTCCCCGGGGCCCCAAACAGATGAGGAAACTGAGGCTTCATCACACGGCTGGAAGGGGCGGGACCTTTGCCATTGGACACAAAGTCTGTGCTCTTTGTTCCCCAGCAAGCTGGCTGCATAGGAAGGAAATGGAAGCAGACCAGGACACTATTGCCCCCCTTCCTCCTGTCCTGCTAGCTACCCCCCTGTCCCCCAGCAGAGATCCTGCTGCTGAATAGGGGATTGTTCTGCTTCTCCCTCCTGCCTCTGAATGTTGATGTTTTGGGTCATTAAGGGGCTTGGAGATGGGGGTGGGGGGGCAGGTTATGACCCTGGCAAAGGCTTGAATAGCCATTGTTCCTTTTCTTCCCCCCTTGAATGGGATTCTGTCCCCAGTCCTGGTATCTCCCTCTGGGTTGGAGGAGGGCTGGGTCAGAGGCCGGAGGAGGGGAGCCTTTTCCCACCACCGGGATGGATGGAGCTCAAGACGGCAGATTTGGCAATCCTGGCCACCCTGGAGCTCCCCCCAACTTCCCTACCCGCCTTGAGCTGGGCATCTTCAGCCTGGAGGACGATGCCCATGAAATGAGCCGTGTGTGGTTGGGTCTGAATTCAGGTTTGGGGTGGGTAGGGGAGAAAGAGGCAACAGTGACAGGCTTAGTATTTCCTTCTGGTCCTGAGGGCTCATTTCCGCTGTGCTATTCTCCTGTACTGACCCTGGTCTCGACCCCACCCCCACCCCCAGCAAGATTGTACCAATTAAGAAGATCCCTTTAGGAGGGTTTGAGCTTCTTAAAAGAAAGACATTAGATAAATAGAAAATTATCCTTGTGGTCATTAACGTGGTTGATATATGACGATGCGGAAGTTTGAGAGAGTGCTCTCCACCTGCTTCTCCCTTCTCTTCTCACAGTAACGGGCTCAGTCACCACTGTCGTCACTCACTGTCACTGCACAGCCTTCCTGGAAGGAGGCAGAGTCTTCCTCTGCCTCCTAGGTTCCATGGCCCTGTGCTCTTTTCCTTCATGACACTAGAGGCAGGGCATTTGGAGGGATGGGGAAGACGGGAGATGATATTTAGGAGTGTCTACCGTGTGTCGAGGGGAAAGAGAAATCCAGAGCCTGGCAGAAACAAATGCATATTTGTTAAGAGGCAGCCACAATTAATTTTCACAGTAACTCAGCACAGGAGTTATTATCCTGTTATCTAAGGGGAGAAAAGGAGGCCGAAGGGTTTATATCAGTTAGTAAGTGACACACTTGACTACAGTCCAAAGGGTCCCCACTCCCAGCCAGAAGGTGCCCCTTCTGGTAGCAGGCACTGCCTGCCATGTCATTGTCCTTGTCACTCATCTGTGTTCACCCTGGTGTGATGCAGACTCCTGAAAGGCAGGAATGAGTCTCATTCAAAGCTGACCCCTCTCCAGGCGGCCTCATGCTCTGGCACACAAGAAGACTCACGTAATGTTTGCCTGTTAATGAAACACAGTTCAGTGTCATTCTTTGCTGACCCTGACCCTTTCCTCTGTCCCCCTCTGGCAGGCACCCTCCGCCCAGTTCGCCGAAACTACTACGACCCGTCCTCGGCCCCCGGGAAGGGCGTGGTGTGGGAGTGGGAGAATGACAATGGTTCTTGGACGCCCTACGACATGGAAGTGGGCATCACCATTCAGCACGCCTACGAGAAGCAGCACCCCTGGATCGACCTCACTTCCATCGGCTTCAGCTACGTCATTGACTTCAGCACCATGGGCCAGATCAACCGGCAGACCCAGCGCCAGCGCCGCGTGCGCCGGCGTCTGGACCTCGTCTACCCCATGGTCACTGGCACCCTGCCTAAAGCGCAGTCCTGGCCGTCCAGCCCCGGATCGGCCGCCTCGCCCCCGGGCCCGCCCTGCTCCTGCCCGCAGTGCGTCCTGGTGATGAGCGTCAAGGCGGCCGTGGTGAGCGGGAGCGCTGGTCCCCTGCAGCCTCCAGCAGCCCGCAAGAACATGCCCCCATCCGGAGCGGTCAAGCTGCCGCCACCACCGGGACCTGGGGCCAAGCCACTGGACAGCACGGGCACCATTCGAGGCCCGGTGAAGACCGCGCCATCGCAGCCGATGCAGCGACAGGCCTCCAGCTCTCCGGCAGGGGCCACTGCGGGCCCTCCCACCAGCCCCCCAGGTGCCAACAGCAAGACGGGAAGGGTGGCCCTGGCGACCTTGAATCGGACCAACCTGCAGCGGCTAGCCATCGCCCAGTCCCGGGTGCTGATCGCCTCTGGGTAGGTGCATGCATGGCTGCCTCTGAGCCTTTACTGATCAGGCACAGCACGTGACTGACCATCAGGTCAGAGATAGAGGAGGGGCCGCCAGGACTTAAGCTCCCTCTCATCTTGTCCTACCTACCCTCTGGCTGCAGGTGGAAGGCAGCATAGTGCGGTGGATGAGGAGGCTTTGGTCTTTGGGGGCCGAGCTCCAGATTCTAGTTGAGACTTTGCTTCTTTCTGGCCCTAAGATGGGCAGACCCTAACATCAGAGCCCTAACTTCCTACTGGGTAAATGCCGGCCATCATGCGCAGATCAGGGGGGCGGTGAGCGCCAAAGCAGGTCAGCATCCTTAGTAACAGCAGCAATGGGAATTGTGCTCCCACCATGTTCCAGTTTGGGGGTGTCATCTCCTCATTTAATCCTTCACGGCAACTCTGTGAAGGGCTCTCGATCCCATTTTACACATGAAGAAACTACAGGTTCACTGCTGAAGGGCACATAGCTGATCACCAGCGCAGACCAGGATTCACCCTTTAGGAAGTCTGGTGTCGGAGCCAGACCCTTTCTGACTCTGCATGTCCCTCCCTGTCCAGTATGCACCAGGGTGCCTGGCATACAGTAGGTGCCAAATAAGGGTTTGCTCTTTTCCTCTGGTCTCTCTGGCACCTGGAGGGGTGCCTTCAGATTAGATTAGCAGCCACATTAGTGAGTACTCCCCATGTGCTGGGCACATTCCCTGCATGGCCTCAATTAGTCCTATAATAAGGTGATGTGTGTTCTGCGATTATTGCTTTTTATGACCATCTTGGTCTGCTCGATCATAAAATGGGAGAGTCCCAGGTCCGTGGGTGCCTGCAGCCTTTGCCTGCCAGCCCCTGGTTTCTTATGAGATTGGCCTCTCATAGCCACCCAAACTTCCCTTTCTCCAGAGGTACCTGGCCCTGCCTGCAGCCCGGGAGCCTGGGCAGTAGGGTGGTGTAGGGTTCAGCTGGGCAGCTGAGTATAAAATTCAGGCTGCCCAGGGGGTGGTCTCTGCACAGAAAGATTCGGTGCTGGGAGGAGAGAAGAAGCAGGGTGTACTGTAGACTGAGAGGCCCGGCCTTTACTCCTGCCTCTGCCCCTCGGGTGAGTCACAGAATCTTTGAAGGAGCGGTTTCCTCGTGTGTGTGATGGGGATCATCGTGCTTGACCTGTCTACCCCAGGGAGTCCTCCTGAAAACCTTCACTGAGGAAGTTCGGCCCTTCACAGTTCACCAGGTGCCCTCCCTGGCATCACCCCCTTCCCTTACCCTCTGATGTAAGTGTCGGGCATGGCACTTGGCTCAGAATTAACTCCCCAATGAAAGCCGCATAGCTTGTGTGTTATAGGGTGGGGGTTGCAACCGGTTTTAGTTTCCTAGTCCTAGTCCACTGCTTTTTTTTTTTTTTTTTTTTGCTTAAGCCCAGCTCCTCATTCATGAAAAACCAATTTACACACAGTCAAATGCTGGTCAGATGCATGGGATTTTCATACAACTCCGTCTGAGTGCACAGAAGTATTTGGGAGAAGGGACTGGGTACCCAAACAGTGCCTCCGCTCAATTTCTGCGCATTGTCACAGTAGCCTCCTGGGGGCCTCTGCCACAGTTCAGCAGGATTACTGACCAGCGTGGGTAAGAACTCAGCCTCCAGAACCTGACTGCCTGAACTTGAACCCAAGTTCCTTGCTGTGTAATGGGGGGGACAAGTTCAGCATCCTCTGTCTTCTATTTGCTCATCTGTAAAAGGGGAATACTAGTAGCACCTTCCTGCGAGGGTTGTCATGATAATTAAATGAAATATTTGGTGTATATAGATTTAGCACGATGCTTGGGGCACAGTAAGAGTTCTGTAGAATTAGCGACTGTTGCTGCTGACTTTTATTAGCCACAGGTACTTGTTGAATACGAGCCACGCAGTTGTTGAATTGAAGTCCAAGCTGAGCAGCCTTGCCTCGTCTCTGGCGCCCTTGACAAGTGCCAAGTGACCCCCTGCCACAACCGAGGGAAAGCAGCCCCGGATCGCTTTAAATCCCAGCGAGGGCGTCGGCAGCTCTTTATCTCTCCGCTTTCTTCCCTCTGCCAGCCCGCAGAATTGGAGCGAGAGAACAGGCTGGAGGGCCGGCCAGTGCAGTTTCAAAAGGGCTATAGAAACAAGTTGATTTTTCTCTGCTCTGTTTTCCTGACAAGGGAGGCCCCTCCCTATCTTCCAGCCCTCTTCTTTTCACCTCTTACCACTTCCCTTACCCCCACTCCCATCTTCTGCTCCAGTCTTTCTTGGCCATTTAATTGGCGTGTTTATTCTCTTTGTCTGGTATTGCCATCCGCCTTCTGTCACCCAGTTGCCCCTCCCCCTCCTCTCGGCTGCCCGTGACCTCTTCAAGCAACTTTCCCACGGATAAAGGAAGACCTGGGAGGGTGGGAGTGGTGGGATGGAGAGAAGGGTTTGGGGGGAACAAAAGACCCCGTGAATTATTCAGAGACACAAACAGGGGGCTTCTCAAGAGAAGGGAGAGAGCGCCTGTACAGGGGAGGACAAGAGTTGCCCCTCTGGCCCTCTGCTCCAGAATGGAGGCTTCTCCATCTCCAGTGAGGCCATTGTTCTGCCCAGGGGCCCTGGGTTGGCCCAAGACTTCAAGGAAAACACTGCTGCTCAGCCTGGTGTCTGCCTCAGACGGCCCTCCCCTGCCACCTCGCTTGCAGTTCTCTTTTCTTGGTTTTATACTTTAGGGACAGAAAGTAAAACTTGCACCCTCCATAACAGGTCAGCCCGACAGAATGGGGGCAGACAGGGTGTCCTCTGATTGGCCACCAAGTGGTTGGGCAGACAGCTTGGCCGCGCTGAGTTGCCTGGAGGATGTGGAGGCGTGCCTGCCGTTGGGCTGTTGGTTTCTAGAAGGAGGCCTCAGGCCTCTGGAGCTGGGGCCCCAGCAGGGTGTGACCGGTGTGGAGTGCAGGGGCCGGTCTCCTGGTTCTCATTTTTTTTGTCTGCCGGTATCAGTGGGGGAGGGGCGACCAGTTGTTGCTAACTCAACAATCCTCAGTACTGTCCAGCACTGGGCTTGACATGTCACACTCCAGATCCTCAAGAATATGAAAAAATTGCAATGTGACAGCAGAAGACTGTATCAAGCCCAGCTTCTTCTTACAGGGGGGAAACAAAGATGTAAGTAATCCCCCGAATTTGTGTAGGGCGTGGCTATTTACAAAGTATTTTCTCAAGGTCCTTTATCCTTACAGGGACCCCCCCAGGACAGAGAGGTAGGGGGCCCTGTTTACTCAGGTGTGGTGGACAAGTGCAGAGAGGCTGTGTGGCCCTCTCAGAGGCACATGCCACTGTGCAGCTGGACTGGAAGGCGGACTTCCTGGCCCCTTGGGGGGAAGGGCTCCTTCCTCTATACCCTTCTGTATTTCATAAATAAATATCCCCTTCCTCCCCAAGTCCCAGTGCCACCCAGAACCTAGTGACAAGCCCTTCTGCCATGCTGTCCCTTTCCTGGCATAGCAGGGACACCCACCTTTCCCCCAGTATTACAGGGGTCCCTGGCCCCAAGTGCAGACCCTCTCTCTCTTCAGACCTTACCGCCCCCCCCCCCCCCAGTTCTTGGGCTGCCTGGGGGGTGTGCTCTGCCGGCTGGAATATTTCCTGGTTAAGCAGATTGGGTGTGGAAACCTGCCAGTCCAGTTTGTGGGAACAAAGGTAGCTTTTGTCACCCAGATCACAGCTATTCATCAGCGAGAGTGGGGGCCTTGGAGTGGTGAGGGGGTCAGGCAGGTGCAGGGAAGGGGGGGTGGCTGGGTGGTGTGCTGCCCCCTGGTGGGGAGCTGGGGACAGGCACGGGAGATCAAACCTTCATTCCCAGCCTCTCCAGATGCATGCAGCCCAGGGAAGGAGGCAACTCAGCTGCGGGTAGAGAACCCAGGACTCAGGCTGCTTGCTACCCAGTCTTAGGCACTGGGGTGGAAAATTGTCAAGAAGTCTCCCTGACATATTCTAAGCCCAGACCCCCACAGGTTTATGGATAAGGAAATTGAGGCTCAGAAAAGTTAACAGGCTTTGGGAGGTGTTACTGGCAGGATTTCCTGACTCCCCATCCACCATACCATGCCTGGCCCCTTGGGGCAGGTCACAGGGTCCAGAATCTAGTCTGAGCCTCTTTTTTTTTTTTGGCCTACTTTCCTTGTTTTGAATTCCCCTCCCCTCATCTGAGTTTGATTTCTCCTGTGGACAGTTTCTGAGGAAAAGTAGCCTTTGGTGGCCTGCTGAGACACAAACACTTCCACATCTGTTATTTCCACATCCTTCTCACAGCCCTGGTGCACATGGTCCCTGAAGAGGCACAGATGCTGTGGAAGACTCGGCATAGCCGGGGAATCACCCCTGGACATGCAGGGGACAGGCAGACCCACCGCTCAACCTTGAGGTCCATCCCCGCCCTGCTGCCTCTTAGGTGTGGGCTTATTCCCTCCCTCTCTGAGCTTCACGTTCTCTGTCTGCCACGTGGGGTGATGGGGTCAAATAGACATAAGAGCGTTGTGAGCGACTACAGCTGGGCATTCCTGCATTCAGACCCTTAGCTGTGTGATCTTTATCAAGTTTGCTTAACCTCTCTGTGTCTCAGCTTCCCGGCCTGTTAAAATAAGGTTGGTAATACTAATACCTCCCGCATCGGTTGCTGGAAGGATCGGATGCTGTCTGTACTGTGAGCAGTGAGAACGTGCCTGGTACGAGGGGGTCTCTCTCTGCCTGTGCATGTTGAACGTTATAACACATGGGTGAGAGCTCATGGGCTCTCTCGTGCATGACAAATAAACAAATAATAAACAGCATAAGCAAACACGCCAACATGCTCTTTCTCCCTCCTCCTGCTTTCCCAGCACCACCCCACCCACATCGCAGCAGTGCGTCTTCTCAGGCCACCTGGCTCCTGGAGTCCTCTGCGACCCAGTCCACTGCCTCCCCAAGCCCACGTCGCCCTCTAAGCCCAGCTGTGGAAGCCTGAGTGGCGGGGGTTAGGAGGGAGGTGGCGCAAGACCCAGCCCCACATGTCCCCTATTTTTCCAGGAGTTGGCGCCATGGGAGGCCTCGTCTTTCCCAGGCAGCTGCGCTGTCTCCTCTCCAGCTTGGCTTGAGTTGCTGGGAGAGGGACAGAGAGAGGAGGAGGCTTTGCCTGATATTTGTATTTCTCAGGGAAAAGGAGAAGCGACAGCTGTTAGAGCAATGGTTTCCAAATGTTGGACGGGGGATTGGCTGCATCTGCATCCTCTCCACAGAAGCACATAAAAATGCAAGTTCTTGCACCCCAATCCAAGCCTCAGGCTCTGGCTCTCTCCAAGCCTCTTAGGTGGCTCTGATGTCCACCCAGGTTTGAATGTGTTTCTTTATATTTTCATTCCTTCAGTATGAATGAAGGAATGCCTACTAGTCATCAAATGCCTACTAGTGTTAGGCTTCTGAACAAAACGAACAAAGAAATTTGCCCATGTAGAGCTTAGCTTCTAGAAGGGGAGATAATAAGCAACAACTTATTTTAAAAGATTGTAAGTTCCATAGGGAAGAAAGTACAGCTGCATAAGAGGGGTTAGGGCCCTCGAGGTAGGAGGGGTGAGTGGGTAACAGTATTAAACAAATGGTCTCAGGAACCTCTCCGGGAAGGCGAGATGTGAGCCAAGAGTGAAGGAGTTGTAGGAGGGGGCCGGGAATATATCTGGTGGAACAGCATTTCAGGCAGAGGGAACAGCATACGCAAAGGCTCTGAGGCAGGATGTGCCAGCCATGTAGGAGGAACAGCTAGAGCAAAGAGGAGAGCAATATGAGGGAGAACTGAGAGAGAGGAGGATTGGGTGGGCAGAACATGCAGGCCGTGAACTTGGAGTGAACCAGGGGGTCATCCTGAGTTCTGAGGTTCTGAGTGGAGGAATAACGTGGCTTGACTTAGTTTCAAAGGTCTCACCTCTAGCTGTGGTGCTTAGCACTTGCTGCATCTTGAGTAGGGTTGATTAGTTCCTATAAGAAAGGGCAACACTTCGGTGGGTGAAATTTTGGGGTCTCACCACTGGCTCATTTTGTCCCACTTGTCAAAACCATAATGCATCTACTCTCTCCTTCCACAGGGTCCCCACGGTCCCAGTGAAGAACCTAAATGGGTCCAGCCCTGTCAATCCTGCCCTCGCAGGTAAGAGAGACCCTGGACTGGTCTTGTGAAAGGTAGAAAAATGAAAGCAACGAAACAGGTAGTGAGCATGGGTACGAGAGAGAATTCGGATGTTAATTCAAACATTAGGGGATGTTAGGCGTTGGGTCGGATGGGCAGGAAGAGCTTAGGGAGAACTGGCTGCTGAAAGCCAAGCGTGATGTTGAAGGTGAACCAATGAGTCGGTTTCTGGGGAAAGCAGAGGGTACGTAGAGAATCCGTGTGTTGTGAGAACTCTGCAGCGAGGAGGAGAGGAGGCTAATGGGGAGGGGGAGTGGAGGGGGTGTTGGGACCCGACTCCCCAGTCCTTCCTGACTCGTGCTCCTCCCTTGCAGGCATCACGGGGATCCTCATGAGTGCGGCAGGGCTGCCTGTGTGTCTCACCAGGCCCCCGAAGCTGGTCCTCCACCCGCCCCCCGTCAGCAAGAGCGAAATAAAATCCATCCCAGGGGTTTCCAACACGAGCCGCAAGACCACCAAAAAGCAAGCCAGGAAAGGTATCAGCCTCCTTATCTTCTGGGGGAACTGGCAGCCACGGCTTCGGCTCCCAGCCCTGGCTCTGCCTCCACTGCTGAGGGCCGCCCCCATGGCTTACCCACTCTGTGCCTTAACGTCTGCCTCGTCTAAGCAGGCCAAACTCCTACCTGTTCTGATGACTGTACCACACTAGACTGTGTATGGATTGGGTGGAGACACCTTAAGAAATACAACAATGCAGGGCAGAATTAGAGCAACACAGAAAAATGTGAAGCATGACACAGATAAAGTATGTTAGCGAGAAAAATCATCTTGGCATTGGAACCAAAACAGGCTGAATTCAAACCCCAACTTTGTCACTTGCAAGTCATGACCTCTGAGGACCCCTCTTTTCTCGCCTTCACCTTGGGGTGAAAACAGTCACAACCAGTGTCCAGCAGGTATGCCCCGGAACGCATGCACGACCCTTGGGAAGTAGCCACGGTTTTGTGTCCCGCTCGAGCCTCCAGACACTCTGGCTTCTTGAACCCTCTTCAGGAGCTCCTTCCTCCCCGCCCACGATCCCACGCGGCTCTGTGCCTGCCCTGATACCAAGGGCCCTGCCTCCGCCCCATGGCTGGTCTTTCTTGTCCCTGGTACTGGTGGCCAAATGCGTTGACTGTCACCCTTAAGTCCCCACCTTGCAAACGCGTGATTTAGTTCCAGTTTGATCACATGTGCACTGCACTTAGCCCAGTGCCCTGGGAGTCATAGGCTGGCCACTAGTGGAAGCTTAATTCTTATAAGAGACGCAGGACAGTGGGAAGGAAGGGCTGGCCATTCAGCGTTGGGCTGTTGCCTGATCCACTTCCTCAAACCCTTGTCCTACTTTTCCAGTCTATTAGAATCTCTGCTTAAATGAACTCAATTGCCTTTGCTCATTATCTGATAGGAAGTGACAGGATTTTGCACTTTCCCACTCTTCCTGCTATTATTAATAGCCCATATGGGATCCTTAGCTGGCAATGTGCTAAGAGGGCTGTGCGTCCACTAGCTCATTTAATTATCAAAACTACTCTTGAGTAGGTGCTGTTGGCTCTTCCTCCTCTAATAAGTGAGAAACGGAAGCTTAGAAAAGTTAAGAGAGCCGCCTGAGGAGGCACTGGCCCTACTTTCCTTCTCTGCCTCCTTCTGAGGCTCTATGGTCTCATTTCCCTGTCTCAGGCTGGACTGCTTCCAACAGATCCAGTCCCCCCAAATTCCAGAATCATGGCACCTGTCAGGATGCTCCCCGTCAGCCTTTCCCCGCTGAGGAGCTGCGTCTGCCGGCAGTGGCCACGCTGCCGACTGCCAGGGAAGACCTTTCAGAGCTGCGGTCACAGCTTCCTGGCTTCCCCTGAGAATAATACCAGTTTGACGCCACATTATAGATGGAGACAGTGCTTGGCACATTGTAAAATAAATGCGATAAGCCTCCCTAACGTTTTTTATTTTTATTTTTATTTTATCTTGTAACAGTGTACAGAGTGCTTTTATTTCTGCTATCTTATCGCATTGTTTGGGCAGGCCCAGGCTCTTTGATTTTATGGGAGAGAAACCCACTCGGTCTTTCTCTGTAAAAAGTGGCTTTGTTGTGAATAGCCAGGGGGGCGTCAGGGAAATGATGGAGGAGGTAAAGGGAGGCAGAACCACCTCCTACCTCCTCAGACCACCTCTCTGCCTCTTCTACCCCCTGAGACCCTTTCAAAGTCTTATACCCCATTGCAGAATGAATTCCTTCCCTTTCTCGCCTTTAGCCTGGTTGATAATGTTCCTCTCTGGTATGCCCCGCTTGGCGAGGCTGTTTGATCCCTTGCCTCAGTCTCGGTGGCGCTCTGACCACCCTGTCCCCACAGGTAAAACCCCGGAGGAAGTGCTCAAGAAGTACCTGCAGAAGGTCCGGCACCCACCGGATGAGGTGAGTGCAGGGACACGAGGCAGGGCTCACCTTCTCCATCAGCCACCAGCCTTTCTGCTGCCCACGCGGCAAGAGCCGCTAAGTCCTGACAGGTACAGAGCTGGTCGGAAGGGACGCTCACCTGGGCTCCAAGGTTGGTGGTCACGAGAAGCAGCTTAAACTCTCTCACCTCTCCATGCAGCAAAGAGCTGATGGATTCTAAACTACCTTAACATGACAGTCGAATTTAAGAAAAACAGAATGATAAGCAGTGGGAATTGATTTAAAAATGAGCTGGATGAAGATCAGTGGTTCTCAGCCAGAGGCAGTTTTGCACAATTTGGGTGAGAAGGAAAGAGATGCTACTGGTATCCAACGGGTGGAGGCTAGGGATGCTGTTAAACACCCTCCAGTGCCCAGGACAGCCCCTGTGGCAAAGAATTATCCAGCCCCTCTTATCAACAGAGCCAAGGTTGAGAAATCCTATTGTAGATTGATTTAAATAGCAGTCCCTCTGGTGTACTAGAATTATAATTCTTCTAAAAAGTGAGCTTAAATAAAGCTTATCAATGGGGCTGTCAGCAAGCATTTGTTTCCTTCACAAGCCATTGAAGGACGCCCAGGAAGGATGCTGTATCGTCACAGCCCTCAAGGAGATTGTCATTTTGTTGGCCAGCCCAAGTTAACATGTACTGACACCAGGAGTTATTTCAGGAATTTTTCTGTTGTGTAAAGCAAGGCACAAATATACTTAGATTCCCAAAGGCCCAACTATACTTAGATTCCCCAAGGCATGGCTACCCTAGTTTGTGGGCTTCCTAGAAGGGGGGCAGTGACAGCTCGCCTGACCTCTGGGTGTTTGGGGACCCGTGTGGGGATGCTGCAACCTCCCAGGCTGGAGGAGGCTTGACGGCCTCTTGGCTTTGTCCCCTGCCCGCCAGGACTGCACCATCTGTATGGAGCGCCTCACGGCCCCCTCAGGCTACAAGGGCCCGCAGCCGACCGTCAAGCCTGACCTGGTGGGAAAGCTGTCCAGGTGCGGCCACATTTACCACATCTACTGCCTGGTTGCCATGTACAACAATGGCAACAAGGTGAGTGCCGGCCTGTGCGGCTGCTGCCACTGCCTGCCCTGGGCCCTGGAGGAGCAAGAGTGGGAAGGCCCCGTTGGTGTTGCACCCAGGGGACGTGGGGAGTCTTAAAGGTGTCCCAGGGCAGCAGGAATGGTTGTTTGGCTGTTCTGAGCAGGATCCATCCTCCACAAAATTATAATGTGGCAAAACCTGTCTTTATCTTTCTTTTGGGCGCTGCTTCCCAGTCCCCCTGATCTCTACATGGGGCATGGTGGTCAGAGAGGTACAGACTTCTGCCCCTGAGGTTTGTGAGAATAGTGGTCCATTGTCATGGCCTGTTGCTGGGTGAAGTGGGTCCCCATCCATGAGGGAGATGGAAATTCTCATCACAGCACTGGGCTGATGGTGAGCGTTCACTCACACAGGCAGAGATGGGTTTCTCAATCATCCATCCTTCTTCTGGCTATAATTCATTTTCTTTGGATATTTTCAAAACACCCTTGATTGCCCCTTCGAAGGCATTAGGGACTGTTGCCGAGGTCTACTTGGCAATCCTTTAAGATGCCCCAGCTGGAGGTGGTGAAGCTGCGATGTTCATCTTGTCCTTGACACACTGTGGTATGGTGTTCCCCGGTTAGAGCTGGTTTCTGGGACTCTGGGAATGTCCCTGGATGAGAACTCTCTCCTTCCAATGTCCCAGCTTTTTCTAAGTCCTAACTTTTCTAATATTCTTTCCTGTACCTGCAATAACCTCCACTCCCTCATCTCCATGAATTTGAACCCTACACATTTCTCCATGCCTAGCTTGGATTGCGTCAGAGTCTGAGATTTCTCTGATCTTCAACCTCTTACTCATCCAAAATAAATGTCTGGCTTTCGGGGGGTTGCTGTGTGTTTCCCTTGTTGTGGGAAACAGTGGAGGCAAGAGAGGGAGCTGACCCAAGATTGAACCCTGGCTTAGTAGCCAAATGACCTCGGGCAAGATTTTCAACTCCAAGAGTTCATTTTCCATCTGGAAGATGGAGATAAAACAATACCTACTTTATGGGGTGTTATTACTCCTATGATTTAAATTGATATCTCCTCTATATTAGTCATGACTATAATTTTCTCCCTTCATCTTTATGTATCCTTATGATCGAATTTCCAAAAGCGCTGGGGACCTTTCTGAGTGTCCTGGGGAGCACACATTCAATCACTGATGGATGTTGCCTTCCTGGACCTCGTGTTCGCCTTCCTGGCCCTAAGTAATAGGTTTCATTGGGACTTCGCACTTTCAGAGGTTATTTTGGCTTTAAAGGCATTTCTTAACATACTCCGTCCCTTTTCAATGACTGTATTCAAGAATAATCTAGTACCTTTTTGCATTTATTTCCATGGTGCTTTTAAAATGTTTCGTTAGACACTATCTTTTATTCTTTTCGGCACCAATACTTTGAGGCATGTTTTTTTTTTTATTTTCTTTACACAAAAGAGGAAAGAAAAGGGCCCAGAGAGAAATGGAGTGAGTCACCCAAGGTCATGCAGCACGTTAAGGCAAGAGCAGAGAGTGGGGCCTGGCTTCCTGACCCTAGCCTTGGGTTCCAGTTCCTTGATCACATGCAGTCGTTGCTCTGAACACAAGCTATGCCTTTAAATGAGTACAGCTCAAATTGAAATGTCCCTAAATAGCTCCGCAGAGGATCCCTGCCACCCTTCCCGAGGAGATGCGGGTGTCCTGATGAGCTTTGGTCCCAGCTGTGCCACGGCGTTTTTTACACAAGTTGCCCCTGCACACTCACGCCTTCCTTCCCCTCCTTCCCTTTCTCCTTGCAAGCATGGGTATAGAACTTACTGTCCAGGCTCTAGTCCCTCCCCTCCAGGTGACAACTCACTGGGCCCTGCTGTGAAACAGTGACCCCTTACAGCACTGCAGCCAGAGTCCCCCCAGCCCACCCCCAACAGAGCCCTGAGGTGCAGTGCGAAGCCAGGTCTCCTCAAGCACAGGTTCCCTCTTACAAGTCCCTGAGAGTACGGAGCGAGGGGCTGTTGCTGGAATGTACCTCCTGTCACTTTGGAGAAAGCAGAAATGGCCTTGGTAGCCCAAGCGGGGGAGGGGAACAACTAAGGTCTGTTAAACGTTTGAGTGCATTTTGTCCCCCAGGCCCTTTATCTCTGGTACCTTTTGGGGTTGGTTCCGAAGGTCATTACTGAAACCGCTTCCCAAGCTGGTTGTTCTGGCCTTATCTCCTCAGGATGGCAGTTTGCAGTGTCCAACCTGTAAGACCATTTATGGGGTGAAAACAGGCACCCAGCCTCCGGGGAAGATGGAGTACCACCTCATCCCCCACTCCCTGCCTGGCCACCCAGACTGCAAAACCATCCGGATCATCTACAGCATCCCTCCCGGCATCCAGGTGAGCCCGCTGCGGCCCTTGACTGCTGCTGTTTTAAATGTTTGCACGTAAATGTTTGTCCCAGTCCATTCAGGCTGCCGTAACAAAGTACCACAGACTGGGTAACTTTTAAACAACATAAATTTAACAGCTGGGAAGTCCAAGATAAGGTGTCGGCAGATTCAGTGTCTGCTGAGGGCTATCTTCTTGCTGTGTCCTTCCCGGGTTGAAGGGGAGATGGTCTCTCTAATAAGATCACTAATCCTGTTCATGAGGGCTTCACTCTCCTGACCTAATCACCTACCAAAGACCCCCCCCCACCTCCTAATACCATTATGTTGGGGATTAGGTTTCAACCTATCAGTTTTTGGGGGGACACAGACTTTCAGTCTATAGCATTCCACCCCTGCCCTCTCAAAATTCATGTCCTTGAATACATTTATTCCATCCCAACAAACTCAAAAGTCTTAACTCATTGCAACATCAGCTTTAAAGTCTAAGTGCAAAGTCGCCACTAAATAGCACTTAAACCAGATGTGAAGGAGACTCCAGGTGTGATTCATCCAGGAGCAAATTCTTCTCCAGCAGGGAGCGTGTGAAACCACAAAAGTTATGTGGTGGAGCCTCACCAGACGCTGAATCTGCCAGCACCTTGACCTTGGACTTCCCAGCCTCCAGCACTGTGAGAAACGAACTTCTGCCGTTTAAAAGCCACCCAGTTTGTGGTATTTTGTTGGCGCAGCCCAAGCTGACGGCAACAATGTTATATTCTGAAAAGTCCCCTTCCCAGTCTTGTCCCCCATCTATGAGGCCGGAACCAGCCTCACCCTCCGCCATTGTTCTTACTTTCTTTTGTCTCCTTCCCAGGTTCTCTGCACACACGCAGCAGAGACTGCAGCCACTCCTCCTGTTTTTACACAAAGTGTGACGTGTTACGCATATTGTTCTGCACTCTGCATTTTTCAATTAACAATATAGTCTGTGTATCTCTTCATGTTTGCATAGAGAGAGCTTCCCCATTCCTCCTGGATCTGTGCAATAATCCATTGTGCAAAGCCACCGTAATTCATATTCAGCAGCCTCCGTTTGATGGGCATATGGATTGTGTCCAATCTTTTGCTACAACAAATAATGCCGTAATGAATAACCTTGTATGCATGTGAGTGTGTCTATAGAATAATTTTCTGGAAGCGGAATTTCTTTGTCACATGGTATTAGCATTTGTAATTTGATAGCTATTCCTTGGCTCTGATTTTTGCAGGCATTTCTTTCCTCTTTTGATTCTTTGAAAGACGGTCAAAGACACAAATTGAACAATTTTCCTGGCAGTAAATACAGATGTGTCCCTCCGTCACACATGGAAGTGCTTTCCAAATGCTTTAGGGTGCTTACTGGATTAATTTCTTTAGAAGATATTTATTAGTCCACCCTCTCTTTCCTCCCTCTCCTCCTCGCATTTTTCATTTTTTTGTTGTTGTTTAACAAACGTCTGGGTGTGGGTTGTGGGCCAGGCGTCTTCTAGGCGCTGGAGAAACAATGGTGAGCGAAACAGACACAGTCCTCCCTCCTCTGAAGTCCCCGTTCCAGAGGGAGGAGGCAGATAATAAAATAAACAGATAAATAAATGGGGCATTTCCAAATAGTGATAAGTCGTGTGGGAGAGATAAAGCAGGGAGATGTGATAGCCTGCAAAAAAAGTGAATAAAAAATATGGTACTTCTTTGAGGGACTTACCAACCAGGCGCGGGGAAAATCACCGTGCATCCCTGAGCTCCAGAGCAAGAAGAGCGTGTGCGCCACTAACAAAAGTTGTGCGAGGCTTCCAACCCCTGGCTGATCCTCACGCGCTGGGGACTTGGGACAGCCACTTGACTCAGTTTCCTTCCTGTGCAGCCGGGAGCCTGCATGTAGGGGTTTTGTGTGCATGTACAGGGCACAGCACTAGGGCGCTCAGTCCCTGGCCACGGTCATCGTTGGCGTATCTTCCTCGTCTGGGTAAGGAGGAGGGCCTGTGTCCCTCTGATGGGGGGAGGCTTGGGGGACACTTTCTTGTGCAGGGCACTTGCTAGTAGAGCCTTGAACGAAGACATGAAGAAATGGAGAAGAGACACTTTCGGAGGAGGAGTCTGCAAAGTCTCAGAGGAGAGAAGGTGGGGGTGTTGGAGGGCGATAAAGAAATGTTCATTTGGGGGCCTCCCTGCTTAAGGTCCTGATTTTTAATTTTTTTATTTTTGTTCAAGTACAGTTTTCTGCTCTCCCCCCGCCCCCCGCACCCCTCCCCACCACCCCAGCTATCCTCACCTCTCTCCCCTGTTTCCACCCGCACCCCTTGTTACCATCCATGTATCCTTTATAATTGTGCGTTAAGGTCCTGATTTTATTGCCCTTTCTCAGCCCGTGAAAGCCTGGGCTTCTGTGAAGAGCCGAGGCCTGTAAGCTTGGCCTTCACTGCAGGGAGCAGTTCCCTGGGGGAGAAACTCGGAGGCCGAGTCGTGACTGCCTGACTGCTTCGCTTAGCAGTGAGCAGTGCGCCAGGAGCACGCAGCCTCGCTGGGTCAGCGCCAGGCAGGCTGGCGACTGTGCCTGAGCCGGCCGCGCTGCGGCTTGTCCCAGGCAGCAGAGGAGCAGGCGGCACGCTGGTGGGAACCGGCCCTTCAGTAAAGCAACCTGGCTGAGAAACAGCCGCAGCCACGGGGATGTTGCACCTGGGGAGCGATTTCATACGAATATGAAATTCAGGACCGTCTAGTCCTGCATCGCCAAGAAGTCGCTGTTGCTGTTTCAGCGGGGAGTGACCTTTCCCTTCTCTGAGACCCCACTGCGCTTACAGTGCTGTCTGGTTTGCAAAGCCACAGGTGATCCCAAATCGCGCTGTTAAAAAGAAACAACCACAACTAAAACTAAACCCCAGAAGTTAAAAATTATTTTGGAATCATTGCCTATCATTAGAGAAGATGAAAAATCTGTGCTTTCTTGCAGCGTTGTCACGCATGCGCAGGTTCGCTCGCTCCTTCATTTCGTCAGCCAGGTCACATTTGCTGATCATCGGCGCTGGGACAGGTGTGCCATTATCAGTATCGTGTTGGTCTTATCTAGAAGGGATTTTAAAACAGGTTTCAGAGACTCCGAGGGCGTCAGGGATGCTCTGAAACGATAGACAAGTATTTGTGTTTAGGTAAAAAAAACGTGTTACTGGGGGAAATCCCTCCCTTTTCATGAATTTCTCCAAGGGGCCAGTGGACCCACTCTGGACCCTGAACGGGAAGCCTGATTTCTGGTTAAATTCTGCTTCGGTTTCTTCCCTACCCAGGGGCCTGAGGCTGCTTAATAGGACTGGGCCACAGCAGTGGAAATGTTAGATTTTTCAGTCATGAATTTCCCAGTCCATATTGTTAAACAGGGAGACAAACCAGAAAGCCATGAGGGCGGAGGAGAAAACCCACAGGAATCATTCAGACAATGCTGTTTGCATGGCCCGGAGCTCCGAGGCACTGGAGTTCTCCTGAGCTGTTTGGAGGTAAAAAGTCCAGCGTGTGCCTCAGAAATCCGAGGCTTAAGTTTCAGCAGAGCCGTTAACTGCGGAAGTCATTTTGCCTCTGAGGGTGGTAGCAGTCTTCTCTTGTAAAACAAAATAGAATAGATGGTGGTGGCGATGCCAAACATTTACCGAGTGAGCTCTTAGCCTGCGAGCAGGCACCGTGCTCACTTGACATTCGGAACAGTCACAGAAGATGAGAATCCCACCTCCGTCCTGTCCGGTGGATGGGAAACCGAGGGCTGCAGTCGCACAGCTGGGAGGCTGCAGCTCGGGTCCAAGCCTGGGTCTGAGGGCTCTGCTCCCGCTGCTTTTTGGGTCTGTTCTCTGTCTAGACTCGACAGCCATTATTATCGTCTTCATTATTTGAATGAGTCACCGTGTGCCTCCCCTCACCAGGAACACGTGGAAAAACGCCCTTCGTTTTCTTTCTGTGCTTTCAGGGGCCAGAACACCCGAATCCTGGGAAGAGTTTCAGCGCCCGTGGCTTCCCGCGACACTGTTACCTTCCAGACAGCGAGAAAGGGAGAAAAGTAAGAGCCAGGGCATCAGGTCATTGACTTCTGTCTCAGGGACCCACCCCAGTTTTGCTTCCTACGATGCACAGGGTAGAAAGATGCACAGGGTAGAAAGATGCACAGGGTAGAAAGAACCGGGTCTCTCTCCACTCTCGAGGCCCACGGAAGTGAGGTCCTAGTTGAGTCAACCGTAGATAAGGGTGGATACGATCCAATTTTTTTTGTAGGATGGTAGGGCAAGACTTTGGGGGTTTTTTCACCTCACCTGGCTATTCCTGCAATAATTCACTTGTTTTAGAATCCTTCCTTTAGAACTTTGCTGCTTAACAGCTGGTCCTGGGACCAATACCAGTGGCAACATCTATAAGCTTGATAGAAATTCAGAACCTTAGAACCTGCTTTGTTTGAACAGGTGCTCTGAAGCAGGGGATGGTAGCTCACAGTTTTGGAGTCTGCTACTACTATTATCACTACTATTATGATTCCCCACCTCCAGCCCATGCCATGTCTGCCGTCACTCAGTTTTGAAACCAGTGCATTTTTATCAAGAATCTTCTTCATGCTGGACAGGGCATTCCGTATTTGTCTTGCTCAGAAAAAGAAATATGTAGTTTTCATTTTAGCGGAATTAGAACACACTTGTAAGCCCTAACACCTCTCTAGGCCTCGCCTGCAAAAGTGAGGCGCCAATAGCACCTGCTAGACTTCACTCAAAGTGCGGTTGCAAGGACCAGCTGAGCATTACATATGAAATGGCCTTGAAGGGGTCACAGCACTTCAACCTGGCCATTGTAGAAATAGTCCACAACGTTAGCTGTGGGTAAATTAATACTGCTTTCAGGTGGGGGTGGGTGGCAGGCACAGCTGCAGAAGACCTCAGATCAGAAGTGCCTCGCACCCCTCGGTCCTAACTTTCAGCCCGCAGCTGTGACGTTGGTAGCTGACGTTTGCTGAAGGGTGTGTGCCAGGCACCGCTATTAAAGTCTTTTTCATGCAGCACCTGCTGACCTACTCATAGCCTTCAGAGGCAGATCATACCATTGCCGTTTTATAAATAAGGAAATTAAACCACAGAGAGGTGGTATAACTTTTCCAAGGCCACACAGTCAGACAGTGACAGAGCCAAGACGTCTGTCCCTGACTCCGCATCCAAACTGGCCCTTCTCTTAGGGCATTGCAATGCAGGAAGTGGCGGGGCCCTTGGCAGGACTCCCTCCCCTGCAAAGCATGGCCTCTGGCCAACACTAAAGTCTGACTTTGACCTCCGCCTTGCGGCCTGCAGGTCCTGAAGCTGCTGCTGGTGGCCTGGGACCGCCGCCTCATCTTTGCCATTGGCACCTCCAGCACGACGGGCGAGTCCGACACTGTCATCTGGAATGAGGTCCACCACAAGACAGAGTTTGGCTCTAATCTCACTGGCCATGGCTACCCAGATGCCAATTACCTGGATAATGTGCTGGCTGAACTGGCTGCCCAGGGCATCTCTGAGGACAGCACTGCCCAGGAGAAGGACTGAGCTGGAAGGGCTTTAGCAGGGAGGAGTTGTGGGGGCCACAGAGCAGGAAATGGGGAGAGTCGAGGTAGAAGTTGGTTCCCTGCCCTCCCGACTCCCTCATCTCCCCTCCTGTCCTGCCTCCATCCTCTATCCCTCCCAGCAACGGGGGGAGCCATATTGAATAAGGGGACATCATTCATAAACCTCATCCGTCACAAAAGGGACCTGGGATGAGGGCCATCCCTGGTCTGTTCCTATGGAGTTTTCGGTGCTGGGTAAGCAAGAACACTGCCCCTCACCCTCTTAAGTGGGGGCATGGTCAGCACACTTAGGGTACGGGCAGTGCATGGTCACTCCATACCCTGGCCTCGTGAAGCCTGAGGTCCATTGCCTCCGCTGGCTTCTTGCTGCTTCCACTTCCAAACGTGGAATTTCCACATTTCTCTCCTCCCCTGGAGGCGAGGAGCTCTCACTGTGCAAGGTTGGGGGGCAAAGGGGTGAACCACTAAACTGCTGTGACACCAGAAATCATGCCTCGGTATAGAGCGAGGAAGCACTTCTTGCCAAGAGGGTCAGGGAAGCAAAGGCCTCTGGGAGCACACTCAGCTCTCATAAAAGTCCATGGCTTCTCCGGACCTTCCTTCCTCCTTTCACCGTTGACCTGCCCACAGAGGCCTTTGCTTCTCTCACGCAGATGGATGGGCTCTGGGGTTCCTCTCTGGGTGGCATCCCGTGATGCTTCCAGCTACTCCCTGGTCAGACCAGAGCCGGCATCCCACTTAGCATCTGCACTGTCCTCAGGGAGAGGAGCCGTGGCCTTCTTCCCAGCACATCCCAGACCAGCTCAAAGATTCCATGAGTCTCATCTAGTCACTGTGAACAGAGCCTGTGCTGGGCTCTGTGCCTCCTGTGCATGTACGTGTGTGTGGGTGTGAGCACACATGTGTGCATGTGCGCACCGCTGGTGGAGAGCCCCATCATGTTCTCACAGTCTGTTTTGCCAGATGTCGAACCCCAGTTCCAGTGAGGATCAGAGAGCCAGGTGGTGGCCCCTTGGCTTCTCTCACCTGCTGCCAACCCCTCCCTCAGTAAACTTGGACCCTGACCGAGTCAGAACTGTGTTTGGGGAGATGTGTAAGGTGAGGGCTGGACTGACCCCTTTTTCTGTGTCTTTCAAGATTGGATTGGAGCCAATCTCCATCCAGCCTTGTTTTTCTGAGAGCTTAGATCTCAGTTGATGCAAATTTGTTAATTAAAGCCCAGGGGTGGTGCTGGGCCTCCCATCTCCCTCTTCTGTGACAGACTGACCTAGATCACGGAGGGAACCTCTTTAGCTCATCCACCAGGGTTAGGACTACCTTATGGTCTAGTCCAACATCTGTCTGGGTTGTGTCCCAAGACCCTGCCTATCTCCTCCCCATCATTCTCCTCGCCTTTGGCTCCTGCTAAAGAATGAATCGAGGGTCAGGGAGGAGAGAAGGGGTATCAAGAAGGGAAACCCAATTCCCCCTTTGAAAGTGGGTTCTTTGAACTATATGTTTGGGGGGAAGTTCCTCTGGATACTAATTTGAATTATATACCTCATGTTTTGGGGGTTTGACGTATATATATGCATATATATTTCATAATATTTGGAAGGTTTTTGATGCTAGAAAAATGAAAACAAAAGAACCTTCAAAAATGGTACTTAAATGAGAACCGGAAGCCAAGGTTTCCTGAGAGTCGGCTTCGGAGCTGCTTGCTGTTAGGCCTGCAGCCGTTTTGCTGTACGTGTGACCAGTGGGTTTACCTGAGCATCACCCAGTTCTTGGCGACATGCTGCTGGTGCTGAGCCTCTCCTTTTCCAAACGGCTGTAGGGACATTAACCGGCTCCAGCAGAGGGAGCTCTGACAGGAACAGTTGTGTCTGCCATCTTGGTTCCCGTGGCTCCCGTCAGTCGGCAGCCGTATATCTCACCAGCAAACCTGGCGGTCAGTCCTGAGCTCACTGCGCCACAGAGTGATTTCTTGCCACAGTGGGGAAAGAAACATCCAAACTCAATGGAAGAGACACCTCTGCGGTGTTCAATGCCATGCCCCGTGCCCTTGCCAGGCTACTGTGTACCAGAGATCAGCAGCAAGCCTCACCGTAAGCCACCACTGTCTCTGCCCTCAGCCTGGTCAAGTCTCTGCTGGGTTTGTCACCCACAGTGATGAGGAATCAGACAGAGGGTCGGTGAGTAGAAACACAACTGTGCAGTAGGGGATGGGGAAGGAAGAAGACAAGCTTTGACAACTGGCCATGGGCAGCAGGGAGAAACTGGTTTCCTGCAGCAGGCAGAGGAAGGTATGGGTGGGAAAAGGGACCCAGAGAGTGACAAGGCAGGCTGTATGCCAGGGCAATACCACTTCGGGAGCAAGTCATCATGTCTTCAAGCCTCTCCCCGGGATGTTGGTTGTGTCTGTGCCCCGTTCCCTTCCTCTCAGAGGATGCTCAGCAGGGGCTACCTCATCCTCATCTCCTTGTGGGATGTCCGGGCAGAAAGAATCTTGAACTTCCTTTCTGACACTGTGCCAGCCAGGCAAGGCAGCAGGCATTCCTTTGCTCCTTCTCTTGAGCCACCTTGGAAAGGTACAGTCCCAGGGTCAGCAGCAACGCTGCTGGCAGAAGCCCTGTGCATCCACCGCTTTGACACAGGAGTGTCCCCACCGGAAGCCCTGCTGAGCTCCCTGGCCCACGCAGGGACATCCCTGCCTTTCCTTTCGTCTTAGCACCAGCAGCCCGGGTCCTCCCTCCCTGAGTCTGCAGGGAGGACAGACCCTGTCAGACGCTCATCCCTTAAGGACTAATTGTGTGTATGTGGTTGTGTGTGCTTTATGTTTTATCCCTTCCCTCTGTGGTTTTAGACTTGGTCAAAAGTACTTGTCCTGGTATTGCACTGTTTGTGCGCATGAGAAGATGGGGGGAAGGCCCCACGTGGTACAAGAAAGGGTCCTGTCCCCTTTTCTTGTCTGTGGTCACTGGCATTTGAGTGGGGGTGGGTTTCTGGGAGAGGACAGGTGAATGTCCTGATGTAAATCTTTATAACTGGTGTGTTTTGAAGTCCTTGGTGTTGCTCTGTGAGAGGACATCGCCACCTGGTGCTCATGAGGTGTATGTGCAGAACAATAAATGGAAAAATGAACAACCACAAATTGTGAACCTTCTGCTTTCTGTAGGTCAGGGCACCTATCACGAGACATTGGGGTACCTCCCTGAGCCTGTAAGCAACCACAGGCCCTTCTACCAGATGGGGTGGGGGTAGTCCCTCTTCCCTCTGCTTTTCACATCTTTTTCACCCACACATTTGACCAAGGGACCTGGCTTGACTTCTTGTTCCTCTAAAGAAAACCAACCACACGACAGGGGAAATAAGTAAATGAACCTGTGGGGAAAAGACCTTCTTAAAAGCCCTGAATGTTCACTTCAAGCTCCCTCCACCTGACCACCCTAGAGTGTATGCTTGAATAGTTTATAAGCTGTTGTTTTTTCAAATAAATGTTTAATATTAGTCATCCCGATATTCACGAGAATACAAGAATAAAATATAATTGCAAAGCCTCCTTTGTTCCCCAAGCGGGGCTACATTTCTGAGAGTCCACAGGGTGTGGTTTTCTTGGAAGCCGGATCGGGCTCCCCGCAGACCCCAGCCTGAGCCCACCAGCCAGGAAAGCAGGGCCTGGGGGCTCTCCCCTCTGGGTGCTGACTTGCACTACGAACCCCATGTTCCGATTTCCTCTGGGTGAACAGTTGGACAGAGTAGTTCTTAGATTTCTGATTTAAATGCACAGTTTTGTTAGTCAAAATATAAGTCTGGGACTTTTTCATTTCAATGGGCAGTTCATGCATGAAAAGTCTAGAAGCCAGCAGCCCTACTTTGTCTCCCCGACTCAGTAATCTTCAAAGAATTCATGGGAAAGTCAGTGTTTGCAGAAAAGTGGTTAGCTTGGCTGACACTTACCCACAAAACACCCGGAGGTTTAGAGAAACATTTGAGTGCTTAAGAGGCAGGGTTAAGTGAAGGGGTTGGAGAAATTGGTGTCCCCAGCTGGGCAGTCAGGGGCGGGGGGCTCCGGTTCTGTCACGCTCTTCATCACAGCAGGAGATGGGGGGGGCCCTTCCCATCATCCCCCAGGCTGGGGTGCTCCACGCACCTCAGAAGAAGGACCTTCTGTAAACCTCAGCTCTTGACTGTGAATGTGAACCAGGAGAGGACAAACTGTCCTTCAGAGAACATCACTCACTAATGACATTCAATTGGGTGAGAAATATCTAACTTTTAAAAATGGTTTGGAGGAACATTAATAGATTCACCCTGGTCATTACAACTGGGTAAGCTTCATTTCATATTAGCACTGGGTGAGGCCCCTAGGGCCAGGTGACAGTCATGCCTTTTGTCAGCTCCCTGTGGGAAGTCAACTGACACCCCTTTCGTTTCCTTGAAGAGCATGGATTTGATTGTGTGTGCCCCCTTTCTGTTGGATAGTTGGTGTCTATGCCATTTGGTTTTCAGAACATAAGACTTAGGTGTAGGCTTACTTCGACTTCCTTCTTCATTCCTTGTTTCCCACCCCAGAGAAATGCAGACTCCTTGTTGGAATGTTGGTGGGGGTCGGGGGGTACATGTGATGGGAGTCAGGAAGGATGAGGTCCACCATGGAAGAGGAAGGGGTTCTACTTTGGCAACTTAGACCAGGAGACTGCAGTGCTTGATCTATTCAAATCAAGCACTGTTTTGTTTTGGTTTTTTGCCCCATTTATGACGAGCTAAGAGAAAGAAGCCAGGTAGCTGGTCATAGGTAGGAATTCCAATTTCCCCTGAGCACCAGACTCTTTTACACTTTTTACCCTTTCCTCACTCACTGCTTTTCTACAAACTACCCTTTCTCCCTTGACATCCTAATAGAACTTTATAAGGTAAAATATTTTCTGAGAACTTGATGAATTAGGCCAAATTCCAAGGGTGGTCTGTCTAAATGAGTCTTAAATTGTGGGGAAGTTGGAAAACATGGGCTTGGTATAAACAACATTTTTTGTTCGGAGGATGTTGAGACGACCCAGAGGAAATGACACAGGCCATCAACACTAAGCCCTCAAACTGAAAATCTGTGGTCACGAAGGACTTCTGTGTCGTCTGGGGTTCTGTCAGCCCCCAAGAACATGAGAACCAGACAACTTTAAACAACAAAACAGTTGGAGGGTAAGCTTTAAAGGCAGAAATTCTTACAGCTCATTAATTGGAAACCATGGCCAACCTCAGATCCAATATATCATCTCCAAACCCAAATGTCAGCATTCCCCTTCCTCCTTTTACAGATCTGCAGTCAGTTGAAAATAATTCATGGTTTACATAGGGAAAAGATACCCCTTCATTTTTTACTCCCCAGGATGACTCTTGGCTTAGAAAGTCACAATTTCTCCCCACCCCCTACCTCAAAGTTGTCCAGGTAGCTTTATTAATTGCCTGGCCCAGGGACATAAAGAAGTCACAAAGTTATACCTGATTTTGATTGCACTGCCACCTCAATAGTTAGGAAGCAGAAGTGGAGAAAGAAGGAATGAAAGACATGCTTGAAGCTCTGCCCAGAAATGAAACAGCGCTCTGGGACAGATTTAGGCTGGACATTGGTCCTGCTCGTGGTCAGGGGTGTCCCCTGTCTCTGCAGTGCCAGGAGCCACACTCTGCCTCTCATCCTCGATCGCCTGGTATCCCCTCCTCTTGTACTTCCGAGTGCGATAGATGACCAGGGCAATGAGAACCGCTAGGACGGTGGTGACCCCCACTGTGACGCCAGCGGCCTCTCCCCCGGACAGACCACCATTCCCGTGGATGACTTTCATGGCCCGGCGCAGCTCTGCCGGCTCTCCCAACCTCCACTGGTTGGTCTGGGGGTCTTTAATCCAGGAGCTTGAGGTCTCAGTATTAGTCACCATGACAGTGTTGGTGGCAGCCTGACTCATGAGGGGTGGCTTGGTATAAGGCGGGAGCCTGGCGGAGGGCAAAGCCCCTCCTGTAAAGAGCCCAGACTTGACACAGTAGGACACTTGGCATCCATCACTGATGAAGGCCAGGTGTTGGCTGAAGCCCCCAGGGCACTTTTTCAGAGCAGGTGCCCCTAAGTCTTTGGATATGGCAGAATCCACCAAGGGGTTCCCAACCGCACAGCTAAAGAACCCACCAAAGGGGACCGAAAACCTATATCCCAGCTCATAGTCCTGAGAGGCACATACCTTGAGGCTTTCAAAGAGTCTTAATGGAAAGTAGCCAGTTGGACATGACTGTGCATTTGTCAAAGGGTTAATGCTCTTACCGCTGAAGAGGCCCCCGAAAAGTAGTCCTGAGTATTCTGGTACTTGGTCACTGGCCACACACCAAAAAGCCTTAAATTCAGCCTTTGCCACTCGGAATACATCTTCACACACTGTCTTGCAGAAGATAAAGAGGGTGCACTTCTGTACACACTCCAGGCCATTGTAACCCTCCTCGTGGATCTGGGTTAGGAGGTGTACTGAGGAGTAGCCAGAGGGGCAGGAGAAATCACCAGTGAGTGGATTCTTCTGCTGCAAGTTTTGGCAGGTTTGGACAGCCCCATTCCCTGACAGCTGGGTGCACTCCTGATAAACCCCACCAAAGGAGAAGTTGGTCATTTTCCCCTCACAAGAGCCGTCATCAGTGTTGGCCTGAAAATTGAAGTTGGGCGAATTGAGATCTGTGCATCCAGGGTAGGTGTTGAAGGTATAGTAGCGTCTCACAGCAGTTTCCACCGTCTTAGACAACTTCTTCACCAAGGGCACCGGCAAGTTGGGCAGCATGTCAGGGTTGATGAAGAAAGGCAGAGGCAGGCCCGTGCGGTCTATGGCCACCAGGTTGTTGTTGGTGCCCTGTTGCCAGGTCTGGAGGGTGATGCCTGGGTAAAAAGGAACCCCTCCAATGCTTTGCACCCTGGAGTTGGTTCTGTTGGAAAGGTAGCCTTTGGTGAAGGCATTCTGTGAGGTGTAGTTATCCTCAAATTTGAAGTTCACGACACCAAAAAAGACAGCTCCGGCAGATGCAGTCACAGCACTACGGCTGCTCTGGCTGTCCTGGAGGAAGGAGGACCTAATGTGGTCTTCCTGCATGAGAACCGCCCCGGCATCCACACTGGTGACGACATGGGTGCCGTAGTTGAGGACCAGGAGCTCTGCCAGGTAGGTGGCCATCCGCGTCTGGTTGTTCTCCAGACGGTCCGAGATGTCCATGAGCAACTTCTTAAACCCCCAGTTTAGTTTTGAAACTGGATTGATTTTGACTGTGTAGATCAGGTTTCTTACCTGAACCTGAGTGGTTACAGCTTGGTCCTTCACTTGAAGGGTCTTCATCTTCTGGAAGTCCAGGGAGAACTTGCCGTTGATTCTGGAAAAAGAGGAGGAGAGCTCCGTGTTGATTGAGTTGGAAGTGCTGCTCTGGTAATTCTCCCAGGACTCCAGGATTTCTGAGTTCAGCTCCAGGTTGCTCTGTTTCTGGGGGATGGTGAAGATTTCATTGGGGATGATGTACTGTCCATCCTCTGTGGTCCTGCAGTTGGTGTAAGTCAAGTCCATCACCTGCCCCATGTCCACATTCCGCAGATTATCCCAGCCCCCTCCAGGTAAGACTTCCAGAACTGGTCGTTTTAAGGTATTCTTGCATGTTTGAGATCTAGCCTCATCTGTCTCTCCCAGAAGTTTGCCCATTTTAGCCCATGCTACCACTGCCCAGAAGAAGATGGTACCCCTAAAGCTGTTCATGGTTCAGACAGCCCCAGCCACAAGCCAGCCCTAAGTAGCAGCCAGCCAGCTATGTGCAAACTGAACTGATGAAAAAGAAAGTGGTTGCTGAAACTACAAAACAACATAGTTCTCCTAAAGTCACCAGTTCCTCTTTAGGCTAATCTAACTATAAAATGGGGAAATGAGAGTTGATGGAATATTATGGTCCGTCAGGACTTTTGGAAAATTATGGTGTACTAGATATCCTTAACAGTTAACTACCCTAACAGTTAACTACCCACGGCCCCCAAGCTGGTTACGCTGCAGCAGTAGAGGGTGCTCAGAAGAAGGGCACCACACGCCTCACTGCTCCCACCCCACAGACTCTCCGCCTGTGAAAGCAAGCTTTGGTCTTGCTTTCTACTCATTCTCTTGATGTTTCAATTTCTTTTTCCTCACTGTTCTTTCCTGGAACTCCAATCATAGTTTCTTCCTACTGTAAATGCAGAGGTAAATGGCAACATCACTCTTGCTGAGACACCTTGCCTCTACCATACCTAGGCTAGAAGTAGGTCAAGGCTTGCGTTTTCCCTTCACCTGAGGGTGAAGGTTGTTCCCACAGAAGAGAGGGGTGAAAATCTTATACACGAGTCCTGTGGGGGTTCATTGTGATAAATCCTAGTAGTCTCGGCTTTGGAGGTGGCCCTGTCTGGGGCGGAGCTGAAGGGATCTGAAGAGGAGTCCACTTACTGTAAGCTGGGAACCTCAGTTTGCATTATCTTTAGTGTTCAGAGTGAAGGTGAGCGGTCCCTGCGTTCTTACTTCTTTTCATATAGCAGTGTTTAAACAAAGAGCAAATCACACTATAATCTAGACTTTGATTTAGCAAAAGCAGACAGAGGTCAAAGAATATTTGTGTGCACACAGCTATACACCACATGTGTGTGTACCTGGCAATGATTTGGTACCTGCTCTTATATCTGTCATTCCATTGTTCAGTGCATGTAAACAGTATAAGTGCCTAAAAAAGAATATGGCTCTTCATTACTCAATTTAAAAAAATGGCAATTCATTTATTATATCATTAGAACATAATTTCACAATTTTTTTAGTGTTTGAATGCTAGAGCATTAGAGTCCATAATTTAGAATAGTGTTTCCAGGTTCATCAATGGAGAGCCAGGGTTAACCAAACCCTGTCAGTTCTTTGGGATGACTAGCATTCATCTTAGTACATTTAGTGGTAGCCAGGGAATCCAGAGGAGTCAATGGACTTCCCAATGTACTTTCACGGTTCCCCAAATCAGACCATCAGACAGACACAGTGCCAAGGTTGAAAAAGTTATGCTCCAATTCATAAGTATCACTACACTAGCACCTGTATGCACCTGGAAAGACTGTTTCAAAAAATGGAATTACCTCAGATTTCCACAGATGCAACTGACAGTGTTTTCAGAAAATATGAGGCCAGTTGCCTACTTTCACAGGGTGAACATACCAGTTATTATTAAAATAACAGTTGTATTATGCCCTGTATACCCAGAAATAGACATTCTGGGTCCATTCATGGTTGTGTTATCATGCTTTGAGGAATTCACTTACACCCAGGAAGGGTTAATTAATGAACCAGTGTCCGATATGCACTTGCCTATCGAGAAGCAAGCCTCTGCACAGGATGTTCTGGTTATCTTACAAATGCATTATAATTTTATAGCTCGGTAGAATAATCCAAGAATTAGAGAGATTAGAGTCGAATGTCCTTTCATACATCCAATAAGTCTGTTGAAATATGCACGTACTTTTCTTTAAACTGTTTACAGGGTTATTTAATCAGAATCAGAACTCTCTCAGAGTTTTCAAGACATGCTAACAAATTTTCTACGCTTTATTTTCCCTTTAATAAATCCTATTGAGAACTCTTCTGCAGTGAGACCATAAACAAGGTGAATATCAATAATTCTATGTTCAGTTGTTCCTATATCCTAAAACACCCAACCATTGTCATATTTTTGGATGCCCTTCCTTTTTATTTTTGTCATAGCAAAAATTAAAAATAGCTAAGAGAGCCAATAAGTGTGAAATTATATTGCATCCTTATGACAAAATATTTTACAGCCATCATAGTTCAATATTCAAACAATCTTAATAAACTGAGAATTCTTGTGCCATGATGTTAAATGAAAAGAGCATGATATATATTCAACATGACCTCCACTATGTATGAATATATATATACATATAACTAGAGGGATATACAACAACCCATTGACAGTAGTTGTATCTGGTTGGTAAGTTGTGTGCACCCTGAGAAGAAAGAATAATTTGATATGGTCCCCAAGAAGGGGTGTATCTGCACAGGAAGACTCCCCACGGTCAACTGAAAGCCCTAATTTTATGAATAATAGAGTCTAGTGGCCATTTACTGACAGGGGCTTCACGTGTACTCAGTACTCCAGGAAGAAACTCAGACGGGACCTTTGGCTTCCCACACTCTGCCCCACATATTTACGCCATCTGAGTCAGCCACTGCAGGGAAGCCCTGATTTCGTCTTTCTGCCACTGGATTGAGACATGCTAGTCTAATTAGAACTATGCAAGTTATATCCAATCGGAACTATGCAAGTCATTTGCATCTGTACCAGCCAATCAAAACTGCATGATTTAGACCAATCAGAACTATATAATTTGGATGCCTCATTTACATAAACTGACCTAATTGACAAGAAGGGGATCTTTTGCTATAAAAGGTGGCCTCCCCTTTGTCTCAGTGGAACACAATTTAGATTGTTTAGACTGTATCTGTATCTCCCAGGCTCTTTTTGCCTGAAATAAATGCTTTTAGTTCTTTATCACAGTCTAAAATTAATTTTGGTTTATAGTTGTATGCATTATTTAATTTTTTTCCTCTTTTCTGTATTTTTTGAGTTTTCCACAGTGAGCGTACCTTTCCGCATTTGACAAATTTTTATTACGAGTCTACTAAGTACCAAACACACGAATGGGTACTGAGTAATCATGACTTTTGTTCTCAGGAAAATAACTAACATATACACATTTAAAAAATGAAAGAAGTTATTTCTGGAATTTCCATATACCTGACATGATCCAAAGCCTATGACTATGATTGCTGAGCTCAAGGAGGTTCTCTTTTCAGTTCCCAGGAGACAATGAAAAGAGAAGTGCAAGTGACGGGAATTTCAGCTCAACTTAAATTTGCATGGCATCCCCAGCCACTGCTGCTCACAATGGCCAAGGGGGAGGAAGCAGCCCGTGTGAGTTTGACCCACTGACCAGAGCCTTACACCCTCACTTCTTTCTTGCTTTTCTCTGCTCACCAGCAATTTCCTCTACTTTTTTTCTTGTACTGAAGAGCATATGCAATCACATAAATTCTCTAGATGGCCACTCTCAAGGGCCCCTTTCTAAAAACTGCACTTTGGTCTCTAAAAGAAAAAGCCAACTTTTCTACAAAAGGTATCCAACTGCGTTGCAGAAAAACAATTTCACTTCCTCCAAAAAGAGGCAAGAGGGAAGTCCCATGTCTGCTTTCTTTCTCAATTTGAGTGCATGCAACCTTCTGGCATCATCTCACACAAAGCCAAGCCATGATTCAGGCCTGAGGTTCAGTTCTGTGTGGGCTTGGAGCTGGTCCAGGTGTTTCCTACCTCCATATTTCACCTGTGGTCTGAAATGGTGTGTGTGTGGTGTTGGTGGGGGAGCCTGACTGTGTTTGCAGGGACCATTTCCTTTCTTATTTTAAATAAGAATCTAGGAAACAAATCTGAAAACCCACAGTCAAGTAATTGCTAAATGGATCACAGTGCTATGACTTTTATAGGCTCTGGAATAAACTTGGGCCTAGAAAATCATGGGGGTATCAGTCAAACAAAACGACAATATTTTCTTTTCTGAACTGTTGATTCCTACTCTGGTTGTCAGAGTTGCTTTGTCAGCTTCTTCTCTTCAAGACTGTTTTCCCCATCAGGATTTTTTCTGTCCTGACCACAAAAATAAGACCATAGTGGTTTCTTGACTACAATTAATCTTGTGGCTAAAAACAGAAGGCCCATGTGAAATTCTGCATATTCCCATTAAAAGCAAGGCCAGAATTTGACTGCCTTCAGTCACTTGTTTTTTTTCTTCTACTCACACTTTTCCTTCCCAATTTTCCTAATTCTTTTTCTCTTTACCAACTCTTCCCTTTCTGCTCTCTTTTCTCTTTGCCTTTTCCATATTTAGGTTCTGAGGATACAAGTCTGTGATTTGAGGTGATACTCCCATTGCACTAAAGAAGGAAATCCTGATGTGGCAAAGACTGAGTCTTTTCCCTCCAGGGTTCTAATTTTATTTATTTTCTTCTCTTTTTTACTTTTTAATTAAATTTCTGGAAGTGACATTGGTTAATAAGGTTATATAGGTTTCAAGTGTACAATTCTATAATACATCATCTATATATCCCATCACCCAAAGTCTTCCCTTAAGTTGCCACTTCCACATCACAGCAGACATCACTAATCAGTCACAGCTCTGAGCTACCCCAGTATTCTCAGCACAATTCTCCAGGACATTCTAGTGGAAGCCTATTTCATCCACCCATTAAATAAATATTTATTGAGCAACTGTTATTTGTCAGGCACCCCTAGTAAGTGCCACTTTTGGAGTAGCCAGTGTCAGATGTAATGCTCTTTTAAGAAGAGTCTGGTTGACTGAGTAAGCCCTTGGAGCCACCCCTCCCTTTTCTTCTACTCTGCAAGCTAAGCCCCATAGAAACTGAATAGTTAGGGCCAACCTCCTCCCCATGTGCCTTGAGGTTTCCTAATGACAGCAGCCTAGTATGAAGAGTGTCTGCTGTATTCTCCTTCAGCTGAAACCAGCTTGTCATGGAGGGCTCCTCACATAACAGGACTGGAAACAACATGGGATCTCTCTGGTATCCTCATTGCTCAGTCTCCATGCCTTTCCTGTCATGAAACTTCCTCTTTGAGGATGATTTGAGCAAAAGAAGTAACTGAATGGCACCTGACCTCTCTGGGCTAACTGCTGGCACATTTCATATTTCCATATTCGTTTCATTATTGGGTAACACAAAACCAATCTAACATTCAGCTTTTCCCTTTTCAGATGAACGTTGAGCAGAGACAAAGTAAAAGATGCCACCATTTTTCTACCGAAAATAATCACAAATAGGTTAAAGTTACAAAGAAGTGAGTTAGGTGAGGTGATTCTTTCAGAGTTATGTGTAGTTGGGAGCTCCACTGAAATGTTCCTATTTTCTCTATTTTTTCCTTTTTGGTGATCTAAACATAAAATTAAGCACATGGACTGGGTTATGGGTCTATTTGGTTTCTAGAGTTTGTTGTGCTTTGTATAATTACTTGAAATATTTCAATGATGAGACTGATAAACATGGATGTGAAATAAAGGTTTCAGAATTAAAGTACAGGCCCTGGCTGGTGTGGCTCAGTGGATCGAGTGCTGGCCTGTGAATCAAAGTGTCACTGTTTCGATTCCCAGTCAGGGCATATGCCTGGGTTGCAAGCCAGGTCCCTGGTGGGGGAGTATGTGAGAGGCAACCACACACTGATGTTTCTCTACCTCTTTTTTTCTCTCCCTTCCCCTCTGTCTAAAAATAAATAAATAAATAAAATCTCAAAAAAATCCATCTATTAAAAAAGAAAGAAATATAGGCAACATCCTGGTTCCATATGTGACTCTGAGGAAGTTCTGGAGTCTCCCTAAGACTCCATGCTCTCAAGGAGGGGTCCAAGAGAGTTCAGTGCCATTTGCTTGGCTCTTGGCAGGCTTTCAGTCACTTCCTCTGCTGCCCACGAGCAAACTGGGCCCTTTTGGTGCTGATTCCTGGGTGTACGTTCTAGGGCCCCAAGGGTCTCTCCAATGGACTCTCCTGCGATTCTGGGAATTTCTCCCAGTGCCTCATTCCCTACAGGTTTTTTCAGTCAGAGATTTTGAGGCTTTATTTCCCTGCACCAGAACCCTGTGTTGCTTGGTCTGTCTCACTTCCCACTTGTTCCTCTTGGTTTATATGCATGCATGTATGGGACTGCCTGGTGCACCAGCTGCCACCTCGCCTACCCAATTCCCCCACCATGCCGCAAGTCCTTTCCTCCCAGCTGCCCATCTCTGCCCCTCCTACCAGTCTGGATGAATATTTCTTCTTTAACTCCTTGGTTGTCAGACTTTCATACAGTTTGATTTTCTGGTAGTTGTGGTTATTTTTTGTTTTCAAATTTGTTATTGTCCTTCTTTTGGTTGTGGGAGGAAGCAAAGTGTATCTACCTATACCTCCTTCTTGGCCGGAAGTCCCTCCCAAATTTTCGTCCACCACACGTAGGTATGAGACCAGCTGGTTCTGCATCCTCGCCCCTCCTACCAGTCTGGAAGGATGTGATTTCTTTAATTCCTTAGTTTTCAGACTTCCATTCAACTTGATTTCTAAATGTTCTGAGTGATGGTTGTTCTATATATTAGTTGTAATTTTGATGTGGTTGTGCAAAAAGGCAAGCCATGTCTGCCTACGCTGCTGCCTTGACTGGGAGTCTTTTAACTGTATACTTTAACGGACTTTTTGTTTGATTCTCTCCTCTGGTAAACTATCAGAGAGTTTGTTCTTGTGGGAGAAGGGTGTGTCTTTGCTTCATCATTGAATTACCAGCATCTAGCACAGTATCTGGTATATAGCAGAGGCCCAATCAATCAAATTAAACAGCAAAGCTGACAATATTTCTCAAACATGTCCCTGAAAAATCAGGCCATGACTGGTCAGAAATGAACACTCAGGCTGGAAAAACAATATTATAGAAATTTTGTTTCAATTTACTTCAATATTTTTGACCACTTATTGGGTCTAATTTGTGCTCTTTGTACTTCATATTGTAAAATAATTTGGTTTTCTGGTCTACAATTGTATCTTGGGTGAATCTCTGAGATGGTGGGAGCCTAATGTCTTGCATAATAAATGGCTTACATGTAAAATCACAGAGGGAAGGCTAATATGTGCCAAGAGCTTTTGCCTTATTTCTTTCTGGTTTGGTATTGTATTTAAGACTCTGGCCCTGCAAGACTGAACCCACATCCATTCTCAGACCCACACTGGTTGCCATCCCTGCCAAATATCTTCAGGTACTGAGACTGGTCTACAGGTACCCAGTCCCTTTCCCTACACAGCATGCAGACGGGGCTTGACAGGAGGTAAGGCAAGGTTCAGAGGAAGGAGGAACTCTCACAAAAATAAACTGTCTCCCAATGTCTGGAAAATCACTTCCCTATCCAATCCAATTGGATTCTGATGATCTTTCCATTGTGCTGACAGTCAGGAGAAGGACTAAGGAAAGCAGAGGAAGAACAAGAAAGACAAACAGGTCAGCATAATGCAAAAAGAAGATAGGAGAGGTTTATTTAAAATTTCTAGTTATCAGAAAGCTAAATCTGAACTTCACTACTAAGAATTAGGGCCCTGGTTCTGGGGGTTCCAGTGTCCTGAGTAGGCCTTCCTGTCCCTCTTCTCCTGGTTCCTCTCTCAAAACTAGGTTTTCATTTCTAACTTGGGAAATGAGGGCAACACAGGACAGTAAAAGTAACACAGGGCTAGAATTCTGGAAACCTGGATTCTATTCCTCATTCTGCCACTGATCTGCAGGCGACCTTAGACAAGTCACTTCCCCTCTCTGAGTCTCTGTTTCCCCTTCTGTAAGAAAAGAAGTTTCTGAGATCCTTTCCAGCATCTGCAGGATGCGTGGTTCATGCCTCTGCAATCCAATTACAACCTGCAAAGCTATGGCTGAGATCTTTTACTCAAAAATTTTAAGAGTATTCTATTCCATCCTGGTCAGGGCATGCACTTTTTCCCAGTGGTGTTTCTGCTGATACTTCCTCTTATTGACTTGTTTCTTGCCTGGTTTGTAATTTATGACTCTTGAGTTCCTTTTCCCTTGGGGTTGGCTGTGGAAAGCTGGTTCGCTCTGGTTCATGCAGTTATTCCCCCAAAATAATTTTAAATGTTTCTCTGCTGAGTTCTCATGCTCCTACTGGACTAATTTATGCTAATTTCTTGGTTTGGCATCCACGTGAATTAAAACCTCACATCTGTGTGAACACCAGACTGGGGTTCTGATAGCTTTGGGAAGATGGCAAGACTCCTTGCCATTTTCCACAGGAGTTTTTCTAACCTGTACGTGGTAGCTGAGACAGCCCCTCTTGACTCCCAGGACAGTTCCAGCCACCCTTGAGCACTGCACACAGGACGAGTGGCCTGGATCCCTCCCACAGCCCTTGAAGTCCCAGTACACTGTGGTGGGGTTTACATGAGGCCCAGAAAGCCCCTTAGCCAAGAGGCTTCGGCTCCCACTCATGGCTCTGATTCTGCATTCTTGTTTTCTAGGCACTCAAAGAGGCCCCTTTCTTGGTTTTGACCTTGAATCTTTACATTCAGAGAAATGTGTCTGTGCTAGTGTCTAAGGGGGAGGAGCATCTTCCATGTGTCAGCTCAACTGACCAAATTCTCTCTTGTTATGGTTATCTTGTACACTTAACTTTTTCATACCTATAATGAGTACCTACAGGTGTATTTGATATCGAGATTTGGAGAAACACACTTTCCTCCCATCACACTCCCTCCTCCTGATATAAAAACACCTTCACTGAAGTCAGACACCCTTCTTCCCACAGGGCACACTCAGGCTCCGGTGCGATCTGCCTTTCTCTCCCCCGGCACCCAGGGTAAAGCAGAGAACTGCAGTTCTCATGAGGAGACCAGGGCAAAACTTTTCCTGAGAGCAAGGAGAGGGAAAGAGAGCAGCTGGTTAGTGCACAGAGGTGGAGAGAGGGAAAGATGAAGAAAGGCGAGGTCCTGGGTGGAGAGAGAGAGGGCTGAGACTGACTGCACGAGCAGTCAGGCATTAACAGGAGCCAAGTGTTCCCTCTTTCCCTTTCACTACTATGGTGCGTGTGTGTGTGTGATGTGTGAGAGAGAGTGTGAGTGTGTGAATGTGCCTCTCTGGGTGTGTATGTTTGCATGTGCATCAGCGTGTATTTGTGTGTGTATGAGTGAGTGTGAGAGTGTGTGTGTGTGGAGAAAAGTGCAGAGTGAAGGCACAAGGCATCAGGAGGCCTCGTCCCTTTCTTGCAAATTGTTTTACTCTGGACTTTCATTTCCTCATTCACAAAATTAGAGGATTTTATTAAATTTGCAGATTATAAACCTAATTTTAGCAGTGGAATCTTTATTTTTTAAATTATATTTTATGTTTATGCTATTACAGTTATCCCCACTTTTTCCCCCCTTTGCCCACCTCCATCCGGCACCCCTACCCACCCCCTCAGGCAATCCCCACACCATTGTCCACATCCTTGAGTCATGCATATATGTTCTTTGGCTAATTCTTTCATCCAGCCACCCCCAATGCCTCTTACAGTTGTCAGTCTGTTCCATGTATCTATGCCTCCGTTTCTATTTTGTTCGTTATTTATTTTGTTCGTTATATTCCACATATAAGTGAGATCATGTGGTATTTGTCTTTCACTGGTTGGCTTATTTCACTTAGCATAACAGTCTCCAGGTCCATCCATGATGTCACAAAAGGTAAAAGTCATGAAAAGCCTTCTTTTTTATGGCTGCATAGTAGCCCACTGTGTAAATGTACCAAAGCTTTTTTTTTTACCCACTCACCTACCTACTTATGGGCACTTAAACAGGAGCCTTTATTTTCAAACGCGAATTTGCTCTGGAAACCAAGATATAAAACACATAACTACAGAGCTGCCTCAGTTTACCTCTTGGAGGAGGCCTGCACAGATCCCTGGGTCCCCAGAACACAGCTCAGATTGCCACCAATCCACATATGTTTTCTACAGTATCTTCCAGTTGAGGCCTCGTAATTATGTTGAGGAGAAAACTTTCCCTAGCCATAAAATTCATGAGACAGCTTAAGTAGCAGGATTTCCCTGAAAACAGGAAGTGAGAGTTGCCAAATTGTGAAACAAGGGTTTTCAGACCATGTGGCATTCGGCCTTATGGAGCCTTTTACCTCCTTTTGGATACTTTGTTGACAGGCAACGGCCAGCTGTTATACAGTAAATGGAGAGATTGCTGGGCTGGAATGGAGTGACTTCATTAACCAGCTGTGAGTCATTAGCAAATTATTTCACCACTCAGAGCTTCTATTCCTTGTGAAAAGAGGAGACCGGGATTGACTAATCACTAGGAGGTCACTGGTAGCTCCAAAAGCTTTCTGAGGTATAGTTAAATGGTTAATGTTCTTACATAAATTTGCTGTGCAAATACTATGTGTCAGGTGCCACTTGGTTTATTGGGGACATTAGAGTCTGTTGGGAAGACAGACGTTGAACAAGGTGATGGATTGCATGGAAAGAGAAGTACAGGGTGCTAAGACAACATAGAGGAAAGGACAGGGGTCAGGGAGGGTGGTTATTCAAGAAAAAGAGAGAGAAGCTGAGAGGGAATTGGGAATACACTGGGGAAGAGGTCTAGGATGACTCCACATTAGGCAGAGGGGTATGATCGGAGCAGAAGTTAAAGACATTGGTGACTTAAAAGAAAACGATAAATTCCCTTTCTAATGCACCAACCTGATGGGTAAAGTAAACTCTTGGTCATTTGTATATTCTACTTTGCTCCAAAATGTTGAAGCAAGCAGAGTGCAAAGATACATAAAAAATACAAGATAACAGAGTCAAAGAATGGGGAAAAGAAAAAAGTAAGGGTGCAGATTAGAGCCAGGAATGAGAATAAAAGCACATACTGGAGTGACCTAAATTCTTGCTACAGATGGGGCACAAATTTTATTCAAAACTTCTCAGCAGCAATGTGGAAAGACTTCATGTTTCCATGGTTGGTGATACATTTCAACAGGGTCCATGGAACAAATACAGGAGAATTTTTGAGCAATGCTGCTTTAAATAAAGCGCTGTCAACTGATGGTCATTGGTGCCAATTCAGCACCAACAGAAATCCCCATTTGGGGGTGTGGTGAAGAATAAAACTTTATTTGGTTCAAACAACTCAACAGTGATACAGCACGGCTGTGGAACAGCTCAATAGTGCTACAGGATGGAGCCAGCCTCTCTCCAGCTACACAACCCTGCTCCGCTTCACTCTGCTCCCTGGAGACCCGCTCTGCTCCAGCAAGTCTCTTTCAGCTCTAGCCAGCAAAACACAGTCTTTAGACTTCATTGGAAAGTGTGCTCCTCAAGCCAGGGGGGAACTGGCTTATATGGGCAGGAGTCCCTGCCCCTGGTCCCTGATTGGTTCATCCTCATGCAAATGAAGACTCCGAATCCTCACAGTTCGATTGGTCCAAAGACGCTATGCTGATTGATCAGGATAGAGGCGCTTTGATTGGTCAGAGCTGGACATCTCTGATTGCGTGAGAAGCCTCAATGTTATTGGTTGAAACAGGATTCCAGGAAACGTTTTTAAGGGCTGGTTCAGCTGGTAGGAGCACAGTGGGGGCTGACAGTTCAGTGGTAGCTTCCCTATGAAGTGCCGTTTGCTGAGACGCCCCTGTGTAGAAATGGCTGCTAGGCTCCTTTCTTAAAAAAATTTGAGTCAGGTTAGCCACCAGGAACCTTCTTAGTAGGTATCTTTTTTTCCCTCAGGGTTCCCAGCTCCTTCTGCTGGTATGTTACTTAAGTGATGATCTTACTGAAACTAACCCTGTTTGAGACATCTGTTCTCCTTTTTGTTAATACACTTAAATCATGCTTGGCTTGACAAACTAGTTTTGACAGACTTTGCTGTACTCTATTTTTATTTTTAATTTCATTTTTCACTTAGAGTTGACATTCAACATTATTTTGTATTAGTTTCAGGTGTACTAATGTATGTAGCATAGTGGTTAGACAATCATATGCATTACAAAATGGTCCTCCTGATATTTCAAGTACCCACGTGGCACAGTGCATAGCTTTTAATATATTTTTCTTTGTCTCTGGATAATGGCAAGCCTTTGTGTGTGAGAGTATGTACTTTCAGTTAATGGTCTTGGTGTCAGGTAGGTACGCACTCAGGATCTGAGTGTGTGCCTCGTCTACGTTACTTACCCTCCTTCCTGAGCTTCACGTAGTCCACCTCCTAGATAAAAATGGTTAAAACCCCTATCTCATCGTGTAGTTGTGAGACGTAAAAGAAAAAACACATATGTAAAGAGTCTTTATGCAGGACATTGCATGTAAATAAGAACAATAAACAACCCTACCCAGCAGAGTGATTTCAAGTGTTAAAAGAATATATACAGGGTGAGGCAAAAGTAAGTTTGCAGTTGTTCATATGGAAAATAATACAATAACTGATAAATAATACAAGAGTCAACTCTGTGTTTTGTGTTCTCACAGCTGTAAACCTAATTTTACCCTACCCTGTGTGAAGGGCCCATTAGATAGGCGAAAAAGTAAGTTCGGATGATATTATCCTTCACCGAGAGTATGAGGAGACAGGTGCCCTCGCACACTGCTAGCAGGAGCGTCCACTGGTAGGCACTTTAGAGAAATTGACAATGTCTATGTAAATTTTAAAGTACCCACATGCTATAAGCAGCAATTCAGCTTCTCCGTTTCTACCGTAAACATTGCGTATTAGCATGAAGAAGGATGTACAGACATGCGTATTGCAACACTGTTTGTAATTAACCAGCAAAACCTGAAACTAAGTCATTTCCATCAATGCGTGTCAGCGGAGGAAGAAGTACGTAAGTTCTGGTGTATCTGTTCTGTGAGACAATTATTAAGACTGAGACAGGCTGATACGTATAGCATGGAAAGAGCTCCAAGAAATAATGTTAACTTTTAAAAAAGCAAGGTATAAAATGAACATTCAATACAATACCGTTTATGTAAATACACACAGAGCCACATAAAGCAATATTTTTGCTTGTCACATATGTGAATATTTACATGCAAAAAGATGTCAATTTGTATACCAACATAAATAGTTGTTACCCCTCAGGGTGTCCAGGATGAAATTGAGTTGAGGGTTATGGTCAAAAGAAAAATTTTCTTATGTGTAATTTTTTAATTTATCAAGAAATCTGTGCTAATGTTAAAGAATTAAAATACATTTTTTTAAATCACTGGGCACAGTGCCTGGCATATAAAAAGCATTCAGTGTTTATTCCCCTCCTTGGCATAAAATCTCCAAATTATCTGTCAAGTGAATTGGGATTTGTTTTTATTCATTGATTAAACAAATACTAATTAAGCACATAATTTGTCCCAGTCACGTCCTATGTTTCGGGGAAACAATAGGAAACAGTTTAGACGAGGATGTTGGCAACTGAGGAAGGAGACAGATGACTACGCCGTGGAAACACAGTGCAGCGGCTCCCACCCCAGTGGTCAGAGCACAAACCAAATGGCAGCGCGAACTGAAAACAGGACTGAGGCAGAATGGTTATAGCCAAAATACATGTGGCCTCGGGATGGCTACCATGATTCATCAGGATTTGTATACACACTGAAAAAGCAGAACCTCAGAAATGTTCATCCTTTCCTCAAGAACCATCTTGCAAAATAGAATTAGACAATTTAGAAGTCACATTCAATTCTGCTACAAACTCTTGCAACTTGGTTGTCCTATTTCAGTTCATGACTTGGTTAACCTATCTCAGATCATGCCCTTTCTCAGACCATGGGCCCTTCTGAAATAATGCATGAAGATGAAAGCAAGGACGTCAGAGGCAAGCTAAGCTCAGATTCCAGGGATACAGGAGACAGAATCCAACTCTAGCATACGAGGTAGAAAAGAATTGGGGATGGGGTGAGGACAATAAGTGGGTCAAATATCCACATAAGGCCAAGAGTGAGAACTGACCTAGAAAGCAGATATGGAATCAAAGTTTCCAGGGGAAGCATCTCTTTCTTGACTGTTCCTTAAACCAGGTAGTCCCACCAGTCACTAGGAGGTTCAGGCATGAAAATTAACCTTATGACACTCTGTTCTCTAGGTCTTCTCACTGTGACTTTGCAGCATTGTTATCAGCTGGGTTTGGCTCCTGTTTCCGGCCCCAGGAGACATTATGATTCCAAATGTGTGAACCTTGGCTCTTCTCAGACAAGGTTTCCAGGTACCCTATCACTCTCCAGGCTCTGAGTAATCATCCCTGAACCCAGCTCAGTTAGGCTTCTCAAGTTTTAATCCAGAGTCAGTCTTCCTGGTCAGCATCAACCCTTGGATAAGTGTGAATCCATGGGAAGAAAAACAAAAGTTGTCCCGAGTGGTGAATGGATTGACACAAACAGTGTGATATTGTAAAAATTTCTCAACTGAATGCTTGTGGTCCTAGGGCCATGCCCCAGTTAGTTCTAAAGCATGGTCTCCTGGACCCACCAATTGGTGCCATAAAGCTAAGGAACATTATGAAAAAGCACATTTATTTTCTGTTGCAGACAACCCAAATTAAAACCCTATTGATCTGTGACAAGTAAAGGGAAGAAAACAAATTGCTGTTGAACCTAATTATACAGGAGACATGTAGGTTGGGGGTCTTATTCAAAATAGCTTCTTTAATTTATTATTCAGAGTCTGTGAATCACTTATTATTGTACTATGCCTATTTACATATAGCAAAACTTAAGACTTTTTAACTCAAGGAACTAAAAGACACATAAAAGACATCTGCTTCTTCCTCTCCTTGAGTTTTTTCAATGCATCTTTGATTTCCTTGTTTCGCAAACTATATATGATAGGGTTCAGCATGGGAATCACGGCTCCATAAAGCATGGACACCACCTTATCTTGGTCCCGTGAGTATGCAGCACTAGAATGAAGGTATGAGAAGAGACCAGAGCCGTAAAAGAGAATCACTGTGGTCAGATGAGAGGCGCAGGTGTTGAAAGCCTTCATCCGCCCTTGGGTTGAATGGATCTTCATAATAGCAGTAATGATGTAGCCATAAGAAACCAGAACAATGAGACCTGATGTTCCACCGACTGCACACACAACAAGGAAGTTTACTACCTGGCTGAGGAAGGTACTAGAACAAGACAAGACCAGCAGGGGTGGCAGGTCACAGAAAAAGTGGTTAATGACTCGTGGCCCACAGAAATGGAGCTGGAATATGGAAGTGGTTTGGACCAATCCTGTGAGAAATCCACCAGCGTACGCTGTTATAGCCATCCTCACACAGAGGGTGGGTGACATGACGGCGGTGTAGAGCAGAGGGTTGGAGATGGCGGCATACTGGTCATATGCCATGACTGCCAGGAGACAGCACTCAGTGCCTCCCATCCCAATGAAGAAGAAAAACTGAACAGCACAACCCACAAAGGAGATGGTCTTCTGGTCTTTGAAGAAGTCACAGAGCATCTTAGGAGCTACAGAGGAGGTGTATGAGATATCGACAAAGGACAAGTTACCAAGGAAGAAATACATGGGGGAGTGGAGTCGTGACTCCATCCTGATCAGGACAATAAGACCCAGGTTCCAAGCCAGTGTCATGAAATAGATCCCCAGGAACAACACAAAGAGGAAAATCTGCAGCTCTGGACGCTCTGCAAATCCCAAGAGGATGAAATTGGTCATCATGCTGATATTCCTTCCCATGTCCTCTTTCTGCTGCCTTCAGAGCCCCAAAGAGGAATTCCTGTGGCCATGAAGATCTGAGTGAGGAAACCATTTCATTGTGTCATGGAATCATAAACTCCCCGAATCAGAATAGACTGGGAGGTAAACATTCTACCTCCATCTGATGCAGAATTCCCCTCTACCATGTTCATTGGGTCTTGCACGGGGTTCATAATCAGCCTTGTCTTGATGCATTTTTTTATGGAAAAGTGACATGTCCCAGAATAGTCTGACATTTTTGCATTATCTGGGTCATCGCCTTCACTGTCAATGTCACCACTTCACCAAAGGAAGTTATTAATAGAAACTGGACTACATACCCCCCTTTTTTCAGTTGCTCCAAGTGTTGCAGTTGACTTACTGAGCCACTTGGGTTTATCCTAAGTGCTCTGTTGTTTTTTTAAGAAAAATAAATATGTCAAGAATTTAAATGCCCAGTGAGGCAATTCTGTTTTTCTTATCATCATAGTTTGTTCTGTATGGAATCAAGGTGTTCTTTCTTTTTAAAGCAGTAGAGTGAAGCACTTAGAGTTGTGGAAAACTGACTAAAATTCCCTTTAAAGATTACAGAAAGGAGTAAAAAAATGTTCAAGACTGTGAAATGCTAATGCTCATTTTGCACAAATATTATCAACTTATGAAACACATTGCACCACGTGCTTTTGGAGGTAAATGCAGATGATGTAGAAAGTAATAAAACATTACTATTTAGTTCAATATATCCCTCTTAATGCATTGGGCAGACAGAAAACAAACAAATCACAGCACAGTGGGATGGGGCTCCCTGGATCCAGGACATAGCAGGTGGAGGCTTCCGAGAGGAGGAGGAGTCCAAAAATGAGTAGGGGGTTACCAGGATGAAAATTTGGTGTGCAAGGGAGTTGGGAGGTGGTTGGTTCAGAGAGCTTCACATTAAGGATGTAAAAAGCTTGAGAGAGCATAGCGTTTGAAGAACCTTAAACACGTCAGGGTGGTGGGAGCACAGGAGTATCAAGAGAAGGTAACAGAAGTCTGTTTTTGAGAATCAGTGAGAGGTGGACAGATTGTGAAAGAGCTCCAAAATCAAAGACGGCAAGGATGTTTGTTTCACTGTTTTGTGTGTATGTAATTGCATATACTGTGTATACAACTGTGTATAATCTCCATATAATTGCATATGCTGCATATTTAATTGCATATATCTGTGTGCACATTTATATTTAATTTCAACCTTCCCTCCACTTTTAGACCTTAGTCCCCCTTTACCCTGCCCTGTTCTTTCAGTAATACCACCTACCATTGCATATAATTACTTGGTTTGTTGATTATCGATTATGTGTCTCCCTCCACTAGAATGTAAGTAAGCTTAATGAAGATCAGGATTTATAGGAATTTTTGTCTCCTTTGTTTATTAAAGTATCCCAAGCACCTCAACCAGTGTCTGGCACATATTAGGTGCTCAATAAATAGTTATTGAGTGCATATTATGTTAGAGAGTTTGACACTTCTCCTACGGACCAGAAAAGCTTTGTTTCTGTTTGTTTTTTACATTTTACTTGCATCTTTGTAAACAGGGAACTAGGTGTCGAAGATGGGTTTAACAATATAACAGAGAGCAAAGTAGAAGTGGAGAATTCTGTGTAAAAGATCGATGGGGGTGCAAGAGACTGACGAGGAAGATTAGAAAGTTGCTTCAAAAGCCAGGAAGAAAGCCTTTGATAATTTGAATTGAGGCAGGTCGATTGAGAAACAGATGCTGTCTTGAAATGTGACAGCACCAGTCATTCTGAAGAGAAACTACACATGGCCAGACAATTACCCCACCCTTTAGTTTTCACATTTACAGTTATCATCGGACATGTGTTTTAGGAAGATTTATCATAATTCTTTTCTCTTTCAACCCCAAGAGTCTATCATATATCTAGTCTATTACATTTTAAGAATATGATAAAAGCTGACTATCATTTATTTCATATGATTATTTTATGTGATTTTTTTCCATTTATAAATGGCAGAACAATTTTTAAAACAAAATTTTTTGCAGAATTCCAGAATATAAAGTCAAGTCCAGCCCCCTCTGGTTAAAATCAAGCAGTAGGGAGAGATAATGCAGGTTATTTTGACCTAAATTCTCTGGAGATGAATGTCATATACTCTGTACTTCTATGGATATAGAAATGGACTATATGGAAGTTATACATATAGAAATGGAGTATGTGAGCGTGATATATGCGTGCGTTGGTTTGCATGGTCTGAGAAGCACTACCACTGCTTTTACAGCGTTTTTGAGTTTGTGCAGCATTTTCACATCCATCATCTTATTTGTGGTCGTCCACAGCAGGACTTTGATGTCAGGCAGAGCTAGTCTCTAATCTGTACACTAGCACTCACTGGCTGTGAGTCAAGCTGGCACATCACTCCTAAAACTCCCTCTGCTGCAAAAACAGAGGCAATACCAGGACTGCCTCATAGATGGTGGAAATTAAATAACTTACATAGAGTTTTGAAGAGAAAAAAATTTTTTATTACTTAACAAGTACTCAGCACTGCCAGGGCTTGAACCCAGGTTTCTTCGTTCCTAATCCAAGGTCTGCTCTCCACTGCACCGGCTGCCTAAACCCAGGTGCATGTACTTGTATGTCATAATAATGGCTACAGTGATGAAATGTCCCTTCTTTATGTTATTCCCAATATTTAAAAAAATATGTTCACTTATTTCATAACATTTACCACACTTTGTATTTACTTTTTTTGCCAACTGGTTCTGTCTGTATCCTTGGCCAGGAAGTCTGGGAGGGCATTATAACCTCAGTGCCTTACACGGGGGGCCTGGCACATAGTAGACATTACATGATATTTTCTGAATAAGTTCAGTTTACAACAATTCCAAAAGATATGCATTTCAGACCAGAAGCTCATTGAGGTTATGACAACCCAAAGAGTTATTAAGTGACGGAGCCAAAATTTAAATAACTCTCAACTCTTTGATTCCAGAGCCTGTTCTTTTTCTTGAATGCTATAAAAGAGTGTGGCTATGGGGCTGGGAAGTCGAGGAGACCATGTTATAGGTGTGACTGCAGGTATGACCCTTGCCCCATACCAAATGGACTGGATAAGACTGAAAGCTGAATGCTTAAAATCATTGTGAAACAATGAAATAAAATAAAAATAAAACCATTGAAAAGAGTCTTCTCCTTAACCTGGACAGATACATTTAAATTTTAACAGAGCTGTGCACCAAGATAAAAAGGAGTGAAGTTCTAATGTGGTAATTCTCAAATGAATGGCATATTTGAAGTACAGGGGATAATTGCAGTTCAGATGACTTTGTGGGGTATGATGAAGAAAATCTAGAAGGACTAGTCTGTAGGGGAAAAAATGTGGTTTCTGCTTGCATCCATTCTTTCTCATCTGTTACAGTGCTAGGCATATTATAGGTGCCCAGTGACTATTTGTTGACTGGTTAAGCATAGAGTTATAAAATATCTACTATATAGACACTGTAGGTTTGCCCTAACCCCAAGACCAGTGAACTGGCCCTATTTTAAATATTGCATGGATGTCCAGAGAATTCTGGGAATATACCTAAAATAATAGGATGCCAGAGGTTAAAGCCAGTTCATGTAGACTTTCTCCACTATTGACAATAAAACTAAAGCCAAAAAAGAGAGAGAGTGAATGTCCATACAGTTGGTTGAGACAAGAGGTGAAACCAGGACCTGCATCTCATTTTCCCAGAGTAGCTCCTTCTGCTTTACTTTATTCTAAAACCTGGGGTCTCCGTGGTAACTAGATAGGATCTAAGGAAACTAGATGATTCTTTTTTAAATTGCAGACATACTCACACATGCACACATTTATGAGTCTAGAAGAGCATAAAAAGCAAAAGCCTTCTAATTCCTATCCCTCCTACTTTTTTGCTATACGACCTTGGGAAAAATTATTTGCCCTTCTGAATCTTAATCTTCAAATCTCCTGACTATACAATAGATTAGCTTAGGTACGTGCTTTTTAGTCCACATTCCTTCCTTCTTTCTTTCCATTTGTAAATAGCAGGATATTTTTAAAAACAAAATCTTTTGCAGAATTCCAGATTATAAGGTCAAGTCCAGCTCCTCTGGTTAAAACCAAGCAGTCAGAAGACAGGATGTTGACACCTTGCCTGCTCCACCTTCCCCTCCTTCAAGGGTCTTTCTAATTCATCCATTCTATGAATCTAAAATTCACCAGCAACCATTCCTGAGGAAGGGCAAAGGGAAGACTCACCTACAACTCCTTAAACTCTGGGTTTCAGTCAGATGTCTAATACTAGAAGCTTGGAGCAAAATCCTTCTCTTCTGGCACCTGGAGCCCTGGTCTTGGCCAAAGATATAAATAAATTTTAAATGCAGTGACTTTAAATTGGCCACCAAGGGAAGGGCTTGATGGGGCTTTAAAAGAAGGTCACTTCTCTCCTAGGTACCATTGGGTCTCTATAGATTGTGGGGTATGACATGTCCCAGGGAGCATCAACTGGCAGCTTGGCTTGATGCCTGGGTTGGGTGGTAGAGAGGATGCCAGCTTTGGTTGGGTGGAGTTGAGTTCCATTGACCCTACTTCCACTATGTTCTTAGTCCTTGATCTGGTTCCAACAAGATATCCCTAGAGGCAGTGAAAGCCAAGAGTGGCTTTTGGCCTCAAAATATGTAATCATTTCATCAACAGCAATTACCTTTGTAAAGCACTGGATATTTTACAGAATCTCTTCAATGTAAGAATATCTTTTGCATGACTTCAGGAGTTGGAACTATGACTAAATGGGTGAAAGAAGGAAGAAGAAAGGAAAGAGGGAGGAGGGGAAGGGACGAAAAGACTGTAGGAAAACAATAGAATAGTCTAAAAGTAGAAAGACTATTCTGGAAAAGAATAAGTTCTCCATCACTGGAGTAAGTAAGTAGCAGATAGTACACTCGACAGTAACGATCTCGCTTATGTGTGGAACCTATAAAACAAAACAAAAACCCACAAACTTATAGAAACAGAATAGATTGGTGGTTGCCAGAGGCAGGGGTGGAGGGTGGGGGAAATGGATGAAGTTGGTCACAAGGTATAAACTTGCAGTTATAAGGTAAATAAGTTCTGGGATATAATGTACAGCATGGTAACCATAATTAATGATAACGTACTGTGTATTTGAAAGTGGCAAAGAAAATACATCTTAAAAATTCTCATCACAGGAAAAAATTGTAACTGTGTGAGATGATGGATTAACTAAAACTACTGTGGCATTCATTTCACAATACATACATATATCAAATAATTATGTCATGTACCTTAAACTAATGCAATGTTATATGTCATCTATAGCTCAACAAAACTGGAAAAATAAAAGAAACAGACTAGGGTAGGGGGACAGTAATGGGGGGAGGAATGGGGACAACTGTAACTGAACAACAATAAAAAAACACAGGTAATGTGGTCAATAGAAATAAAAGATGAGCAGATGCTTTAAAAAAGAAGAAATAGACTATCAAAAAGGGAGTGTGAGATAGTTGACCTTATAGGTTCCTTAAAATTCTAAGATTCTATGATTCTGTGAGATAAAGATGAAGAAAAAAGACAGATGGGCACTACATTTTTGGTAGTATGGGTGGGGCCTTCATATACTCTATTTCATAATATTCCTCAGCGTAGTTCCCAAGAGAGACCATTCTTAAACACACTTTCAGATGAGAAAATGGAATTTTGGAGAGGTGTCTGTCAGAAAGATGGTAGCAAGAACAGAGTTTGTCTTCAAGCCTTCCAGAATCCAAAGTCCATGCTCAGCCCTCTACACCCCACTGCCACCCACAAGGACGTGACAAATGGGTGGCAGTGGGGGAAGGAGGACAACCACTCCATAGACCTCACTTTTCCAAAGATCAATGTGCAGGGTATTTTTTAAAAATAATCCTTTGCTGTTTGACTAGGGCCAGATTTCCCTCATGTACATGTTTGTTTATGATTTATCAAATATCTAACTTGGAAAGACTTGAGCTCTATTTGTGTGGCTTAGGGAGGGACATGCAAGGAACAGAAGGAAGTGGGCATTGTGCAAACCCACAGGACACTGTGGCTTCTTTCAAGGGTTTGAGAAAGATGGCAGCCACACCCTGTTGATGTTGGCAGCCCTTCAACTTGCATCCAGAGGGGAAAAATCTGCAGTTTCCCTCCTCTGATCCCAAACCCCACCCACTTCTCTCCTACCAGGGCCATAGCCTCTTTCCCCAGATTCCCAGCTTTGGCCTTACGCCAACATTCTTGGGTCTCTCTAAGGTTTTAAATAGAAGAAAGGATCACCATGGCCAGTGAAGTAGTTTGTATGTAATTAACCTGTGCTAGATTACAAAAAATAATAATAAAAACAAAAATAAACCTCTTGTTTCTTACTCCTTATTGCAGGGCGAAGAATGTAAGGATAGGATGCTGCAAGATTGTGATGTTTTTAAATTCCTCCCCCTCTCTTTCCCTCACTCCCTTCCTTCTCCCCAAGGCAAAATTTCAGAAAAGACTCTTTTTTCCTTTCATATTTGCAGAATATAAATATCATCAGGAGAATCAACGAGGCCTCCTGACATCTCCAACCTAACTCCTTTTTGTCAGGCAGTTTTAACATAATTGTTCATGATCTTCCAAAATCTTCTGACAGGTTTTTTTTTTTTCCTTCAGACTCCCTTCAGTACAACTCTTTCTCCTTTACGTGTAGATGGACCTCCCTAAAGCACAGATACGGTCATGTCGTTCCTGTCTTGAGAATATTCATTAGTTTTTCATGGCTCATTAATAGCCTGATGGCATCCAAATTCCTTATCCTGATCCTCAAAGCACCACTCAGTGATGCCTATAAACATGGCATGGAACTCAAAATGAACAACAAAAGAATGAAAAAAAGGACATTGGATGTGGCAAGAAGGAAGGAAAGTGAAATCTTCCCAGCAAAGTTTCAATAGTGCATCCCAGATGGGGTATCTGGAGTGGTGTTCAGGGGGAAACTGGACAAAGTGAGATGACAGTTTAGCAGTGAAAGAAAAGAAGGAAGTGGAAAAGTAGCTACAGCACCTGGAGATGTCAGGTGAAAGAATTCTGAAGGTCTGGAGCCTTAAGGAAAGACCACGCAGAGACATGCTCTGAAGCAGAGGTTCTCAGTCAAGGCTGCCCACCAGAGCACAACCAGTCATTGGCAGAAGCAGAGTTTGAGTCTGTGCCTCTAATCTCCAGGGACAAAGGAAGACTGTGTGAGAACACAGAGGCAAGCAGCAATGGGAAAAAACAAGGAACCCAGAATCAGGAAAGGAGGGGCTTGAAATGGGAGGGGGTGGCAGAGAAGGCAAAATTATAGGACTTCATACTTTTGCTTAAAGTTAGTCTCCTTTGTCTTTGCAAAGGGTTGTTTTTAGCTTATTGAAAATGACATAGAAGTGTATTTATTTTCCTGGATCCAGTGTAAATGAAGAAAGTGTTCTCTGAAATTTGTTCTCAGTCTTAGAATAGATTTATATACCAGCATGAAAAAAAACCCAGAAAATAGTTGCCCAATTACACGTGTTGGGCAGATGTGGCCCTCCACACACAGTGTCTTTTGTCTATTTTTTACAGAGATTCTGGTCCTTCAGTGCTGTTCAGGGTGATGGCAAGGTAGAACCTCTTCTAGGAAGCCTCATTGCTGTCCTGCTAAGAGGACCTTCTCAAAGCCTTTCA